>OZ018308.1:18100356-18267145 GCA_963969455.1 Arge pagana | reverse complement strand
TAATCAACCGGTGCTCGGCAAGAGTGATAGAGTGACAGAAGTAGACTGCCGCGAGAGCGAGAGCCAAACAATAGAGCTACAGGCTACTTGTCCAGTGAATGTCACGCATATGTTGCATTGCAGCAAACAGGCTGAAACCTTCACACCCTTCGTTTTCGGGTCTTCTGAATCGATCTACGCAGGATTTTTCACCTTAGCCGTGCAGCAGGGGGGAGGAAAACAACAATTTAAGGGATGAAACACGCGTATCTCGCGAATCGACGAGAAATTGGAAAAAAGTTTCAAACAAATGTTGGAGATTGAAAAATTGCGCGTAAAAAGGTCCCGACACTTTTTTCTCCATCATCTATTCATGACCCGCTAGATGATATTACAGTGATTTACCCTCGTTAGAATAATAGAGACGCCCACGGCACGCCCATGAAAGCAAGAGAAATATATAGGCCACTCTATTCTAGTGATGTAACGAATATTCGCATTCGCATTTGCGAATATTCGCGCTATTTCTAATATTCGTATTCGCAATAGATTATGCGAATTTTTTTCGAATGTCCTTGGCAATGAAAAGTGAAAATGATTTATAAAATAACAAATCAAACAAACGTACCTCAACAAGAAAAAACATATTTATACACTTACAAGGGGACCCTCGGGTACATCGGTGACCGATTTGGATGAAATTCATACCACAGGTAGGTCGCATCGAGACATTTGTTCAGGACGCCGAGACACGTAACTTATGTGAAATTCAGCCAAATTAACCGAAACCCCTTTTCCATAAGGAGCTTGCGGGGTTCTCGTGGTTTTCCATGGTTTTTTCGTTTTTCCTCGTGAACCATCAACTTTACAACAAGATTGTATCAGTTCTTTTTTGTCAGATATATTTCTAAAGAAAAAAACCAAACAGATTGACACTCTGTAGGATAACGAGCATTCAGTGCATGGAAAGCTTTGAAACAAGTTTTTATAGCTCCTGCTAAACTGATCATTCGATATTTATGTCCATTAATATAGACGTAAGCAGTGTTTCCCATTTCCCCTTTCCCATTTATTTTCAATCTCCTCCGCTGCATATCCTCTTTCTTGGTAAAACCTTTGTCTCTCCTCCTCCCACTTCGATCTTTTTTCTTTCTCTCCTCTCTTCTTGCAATCTCACTTCCCTTTCCCTTCCTCAGCTTTTCTTCATATTTCATCGTTCTGTCTCCCGCTTTCGTTCTCAGCTTACTTCTCTTCGCCTCTTCTCTCACCATATACCCTGGCGTGCACCAATCCAGTCCTAGTACCCATCTTATATATTTCTCTTGAATACTTTTAATCTTCTCCCTTTCTTTCCATCCCCAGATTTCCGACCGTACATCACCACACTTTCCACTAGTGTCTCAAACAGTCTCATTCGTCTCTTCCAGCTCCCTCCAAACTTCCTTTTCCCTATTCCCCATACCTGTTTCATTACTATCATTCCCCTCTTTGCCCTGTCCGCTATTTGCTTTTCCTGCCCTTCACTTTTATGCAATACATGTCCTGATTATTTAAATTCCTTAACTTCCTCCACCTCTTCCCGTTTCCATTTCCACACTGTCTCCTTAACCCTTCCTCCCCCTCTCCGGAATCGTATTATCTTTGTTTTCTCCGTGTTCACCTCGCACCCCCGCTTGTCCATATACCTCTCTAGCCTTCTCATCAGCATTTGCATCTTCCCCTCCTCCTTCGCCAACATTACTAAGTCGTCCGCGTACGCCATTGTCCATATTTTTTCTCTCCGTGCCATTATCCCTTCATGCCTGTCCTTTTCGCATAATTTCTTCCAAGTCCGCCGTAAACAGGTGTGAATAGTAGTGGGCTTAGTGGACATCCTGCCGCACTCCCTTCTCTGTCCAAAAACTTCGCTTACTTTTTCTCCTACCTTCACTCTGCATCTTGTTTCCTTATATATTTCTTCCATTCTCTTTCTCAGCCTATCGCTCAATCCCCTTCTTTTCACTTCTTCCCATAGTTTCTTCCGATCCACCCTATCAAACGCCCCTCTCAGATCACCGAACATCGCCACTACCTGTCCTTTCTCTTTTCTTAGCTCCCTTCCTATTATGTGGTTGAGCACGTAGATATTATCTATTGTGCCCCTTCCCTTTCTAAATCCTGCTTGATTCTCCGGTATCATCCTCTTCTTCTCCATCTCCTCTTCCAGTTTTTCCGCCAGCACCATTGCGTATATTTTATAGTCCTCTGGTTTTTCTCCTCCTCCCTTTTTATATATTGGCGATATCCATCCTTCCCTCCACCCCTCCGGGAAACCTCCTCCTGCCCATATCCGTTCTATTACCTTCCACGCCATATCCACCGTTTCCTCACCTCCGTAAATCCATGCCTCATTTGGTATCCCATCTCCGCCCGCTGCTTTCCTCTTCTTCAGCCTTCTTATTGTTCCTCTCATCTCCTTTGTTATCCCGCTTTCCTCCTCCCCTCCCTCTTCCTCGCCTTGTTTCTCGCTCCTTTCTGCTCTTCGCTCTCTTCCTTCAAACAGTTTCATGAAGTGTCCTCTCCATTCCTTCATTCCTATACTCTCATTCACATTTCTCCTGTTTTTTCCCCATTTACCATTTTCCACACCTTACTTTCTGTATTAGCTTCCTCTGCTTCCTTTATATATTTCTGCCTTTCTGCCTCTTTCCGCTCTTCACAAGCCTTCCTAAAGTCTTGCCATCTTCTTCTATATTCTTCGCCCCCCCCCCTCCCCCCTCACCCTTTCGCCATCTCTTCATCGCTTCTTTTGCCTCCTTTTTCTTTTTCTTACATTCTCCTCCCCACCATTGGTTTCTCTTTGCTCCGCTCCCCCATTGCTTCACTTTCATCTTCTTTGCTGCATTCTTTATTATTCCCTCTACCTCTTGTGCCATTCTTTTCACCTCCGTCACTTCTATTCCTTTTCCCGCCATCCCTCTTCTATATTCCTCTACCCCCTCCTCGCTCCATACCATCCTTTCTTTTTCTTCGTCTTTTCTCTTTTTATTTCCTTTCTCCTCTCCATTTTTCTCTATCGTTACTACTATCGGGTTGTGCTCCGACTCCACCCCTACCCCCACTTCGAATTTCTTTACTCTCTCCCATGGCTCCTGATTCACTAACCCATAGTCTATCACCGATTCTCCTCTCGCTCCTGCATACGTGTATCCCCCTCCTCATCTTCTTCTTTCGTACCATTCATCAATCCCCACCCTTCTTCTTCTATCCATTCTGCCAATCTCCTGCCTTCTTTGTTGCAACTTTTATGCTTCCATTTTCTCTTTCTTTCCTTTTCCTCCCCCTCCCCTTCAATCCAACCTCCTTCTTCTCCCATCCGCGCATTCAAATCTCCTCCGCTTACTACTTTCTTCTCCCTTATGCCCTCTGTTTCTGTGATTTCCTTCAGCTCTTCCAGTCTTTCCGTTGCATCCTCATTTATGTATACCTTAATTATCCTCCATTTTTCTTCGTCTATTATCATCTCTCTTTCCATTATCCCTTCCTTTACACTCCCTATGCTGCGCTCCCCTGCCATATCTTTCTTCACCCCCGTTATCGTCCCTCCTATCCCTCTCTCTCTCTTTGCTATTCTCTTCGCCGATTTGTACTCCCATACGTAATCCTCCGGCAGCCCTCTCCTCACTTTCTCCGTGACGCTCTTCGCTTCTTTACCGTTCAGGGCTACTGCTCTCATCACTATATTATTTCTCCTTTCCTTTCTTTCTTTCATTTCCATCCTCTTTCTGATTTCCTTCATCCCATCTTCTATTTCCTCATCTATTTTCTTAATCTTTTCTCTTATCCCCCCCCCCCCCCTCTTTCTCCCTCACTTTCTTCTCCGCTCGCTCGTATTTCTATGCTCTGCATCTTCACTCCTATTTCCTTCTCCTTTTCCTCCCATTTTCTCTCTATCCTCTTCATTCTGTCTCTCATCTCCTTTCTTTCCTTTGCTGCCTCCTCCTTGCTTTCTTCCCTGGCTTTTTTCATCTTCTCGTCTATCTCCTGCAGGATCTCCGCTTTTAAACTTCTTATCTCTTCTTTCCTTTCCATTCTGTCTTTAGCCCTGTCTTCTTTCATCTCTTTCAGCTCTTTCATTATGCTGCTGAGCATTTGTTTTATTGACCCCTCTGCGTTTTCTTCCTCCTCGTTGCTTCCGCCGCTATCCACCTCTCTCTTTCTTTGTGCCTCCTTCTCTTGCCCTTCGTTGCCTCCCTGTCTTTCAGACGACCTCAGCATCTTCTGGCTCTTTTTAAACGGTAGCCCTGTCCGCAGGTATATCTCCGCCTCTCTCTTCCGCTTCACGTATTCTGTGCGACTGCTAGTGCTGTTCGCTCTTTCTCTTGGCAGTTGACTCGCCTTTGTTGGTCTGCCTCTCTTCTTCTCCCTCCCTGTCCAGCCGCTTTCCACATTTTCTTCTCTTGTTCCCTGTACGTTTCTTTCCGTCGGTACGTGACCGTCTGTCCGTAAGTCACCGTCCGTCGGTCTTCGCGCCTCGCTCTGCGCGTTTAGTGCACTGTCCTTTCCCACGATGCCGCCTGCCGCTATCCTACTTTCTTTCATCCGTCTTCTTTCTCGTTTCCACGCCTGTTTTTCCCTTCCTAACCTCACTTTCCACTGATCTTACTTTTTCTTCTTTAATCACCCTCTCTTGTATCACCCGCACCCCTCACTTCACACCCTCCGCTCTCGCTATACTTCTTTTACCCTTCCTCACACTCTCCTCGGTCCTTCTTGTCCGTTTTTCGTTGTTCTCGGCACTTATTCTTCCCCTCACTATTTTCACGTCAGCACTCTGAAAGCTCTCCAAATAGACTCAAATTCATCCATTTATAATTAGACAAATTGAATTGAGAAATGGTCAAACAATCGATGATACGAAGATTATTCGATATTTTACTTATTCTAATTTGTGAATGTTCTCAACATGATCATACTTTTAAAAGCACTTGGGATTACGCGAGAAATTTTTTTTTCTCACCGAATTTGGCGCCCCTGAAAATTTGCCGCCCTGAGCATTAACCCCTAGTGCCCCTAATATAAATACCTGTATGAATGCAAGTCACTCGAGATTATTGAAGATGAATCCTGAAAGAGATATTTCAGTTCATGAATTGGCCGTATCCTCCAATTGACCTATTGATGATCGGGAAATTGTTTAATATACGCTTCTCCTCCGATATATACTGACATTCCATCTTATAAATCGAACACATATTAATCATCCACGAGGAGTCGAATATTTGTTCATATTATGACATACATGTTGAAAATATAGGAGAGGTCATCCATATTTCATCCTACATTTCAAGTGAAGTATTTTTCTTCACAGTGGAGCTTCGGTATTCTCCAATCAATTTTGTTCTTGTCTTCACGTGCGTTTGCAGGTGATGAAGAAATAGTATTGGGTGCGTTCGGGGAACACGATTTAAGCGCTTTAAACATTTTTGGTTGTTCGAATTGTCGCTTATAGCGCTCATGAGCGTTGATATGGACACCCAGAATCACGGATCTGGAATGCTCACAAACGCCAACTCTGGCGAGGTGAGGCAACTGATCCTCACAAACGGCGTGAGTGTAAGACGCGTCCATTGTGTGACTAGAGATGAAACAAGACGATTTCTGAGGAGGGTGAAGTTGCCTGCCTGAGCAAAGCGAGGACTGGGTAGAAAACTGCCCTCTTCCTGAGGGCAGAAGACGATGCTTTTCTGTCCGGTTGATCGGCTTCTGTTCGGCAACAGTTGCATTCGTCTGAAATTGGCTACTTTCGAGTGGCTCAACAGGCATTGAATCTCGCACTTTCAATGCAGCTTATATGAAAACAGAATGCGATTCTATCAAAAACAAATATGAAACGAATGATCTTATTGTTGCTTCTTGTCGGGCGTGAGAAGGCAGATAAATATTCATATTTGATTCGGCACTAGAAATGGCAGTAGAAATCAGAAACAGTTATCACACATTTGTGGTGATGGTTAAGAAGAGGTTCGAGGATACGCTTGAAAACCTGATTCAATGCTAGATCATTGCGGGATGGTGATTTGACAACAGGTGCAGTAATATTTATATTTCTTTGAAGAAAATATTAGTTGGGAACAAAGATCTATTAAGTATCGATGAAATTAACTACTAATTTCACATTTGTATTCATACCAGAACAGTTACTAGAATTTCAATGCCATGCATGGGCGTTGCCACTAGTTGAACATAGCAGTATCAAGGACAGTCTTTAAATATTCAATAGATTTATACTCCCATGCTTTTTCATCGTAAGACCGGAGTATACTTTGAACTTTTTTATAAACTGAACCTACTTTGAAACGTGCATCGTGAATACTGTTCTTTCTGCAGACCAATAATAGTTTAATTTCCCCTATTTGCATCGTCTTGGCTGACCAGGATCGAATACCATATATTTCACTATCTACATGAATTTGTCCAAATAATCATTTATAAAAAATTCAACTCGACTCGTTGTCTCCTCTCGCCCATCAACATTGGTGAAGATAACATACGTATAATCCATAATCCAGATTTCATGCAAAATATTGAAAAGTGTCAAGATTCATTTATTTTGCTATGTATTTTTGACATGTATGTATAGGTTTAAGCTGAAAAGGCCCGACATATTTACCGCGGCTGTTCATTATAGGTTGATGATCAGAAATAGTATGATATTCATAATTTATCGATGAGTTGACGTTGAAATCATTAGTATTTCCTGAATTATTAATAGGAGTTGCTCTATTGATACGTATTAAGAGAGTACATTATTAGTGTACACTGACCATGCATTCCCAATCTCAGATAGCAGAAATGTACTGCATTACTTATCATACATACAATTCAGTATTACTAATAATTTAAAAATATTATAATATTCACATTGTATAACATAATCGATATTATAATACTAGGCTATTCTCATTCTTATAATTATAGTTATATAATTGTGAATGTATATTAGAGGGTGTTGAGAAACTGACAAATCACTTTGTCTCGTGTGTTGATTCGCAATGAGTTAATACAGTCTCGTAGTAGTTAACACTGAATCATTTTGATGTATTATATTTCTTTGTTACAGGTGATTCACGATTGCCGAAATGACAGTGTCACTTTATTTAACCAATTTGGAATCACCTTGAATAACGTCTTCGACACACAGGTAACAAACAAAATTATAATCGATATGATTCGTAATATTGATTTCAATCGGTAGCGTCAACCAAGTACATATTGTAGGATATGATAATAACGTGTAGAGGAAAGACATAGAGGAATATATGCACGTAAATTGAGAGATTTGATGTTTCTATTTATTCGTCTGATCGTTGTGGAGTTTTACATCATACTGTCTCTTATCCTTTTACGGGCAGACAACATACACATACTATTTATACACCAGGGCAATAGGACACTCGCTCGTCACCTTGTACATACATCTAAGATTATTGTCCATCGCGCGTATCCTACAATATACAATGAAGCGTACATTAACATTTTTTTACCAGTATTTTCATGGGATTCAAAAATTTGATCTATCTGCATAAATTTTGACAATAAAGACAAGTGATATGTGCTCCAGATATATTTGTTTCTAGCTAAATCTAACGACGATTTGAATTCCTGTTGAACGTCACCCAAATTTCAATGGCCTAGAATCTATTCTAAGATAAGTAAACTCCCCGTGATAAATGTGAAAACCACATAAAATTAGGAGACATTAAAAATGACTTTGAAAATTTGAACAAATTACAAAGTATTAATGTAAATAAATTAAAACTTCGATTCGACCTTTTACCATAATTTGTGAATAATAGTTGTTTCTTTTATTATTTTCCTGTGCATTAGGCAGCTCACGCGGTATTACAATATGAGGAGACTGGCAAGCCGGTATACAAAGTGAAGAATGTGAATTTGAATGCTCTCTGTGAATTGTATGGTGCTCCATGCAATCCATTGAAGGATCAATTAAAAAATGTTTATCGCCGTGACCAGAGATACTGGTCCAGACGACCGCTCTCCAGAGACATGTTACTGTATGCTGGCTGTGATGTTCTAAGTTTGGTACCTCAGATTTATACAGCTATGTCGAGGTGAGCTTGATACCGCAATATTTTATCATGGATCGATAAATCACTGGATTCTGTTATGTTGTTTCTCTGTTCTAGACTTATAAAGCCAGGAATGCAAACCTTGTTCGCTGAACTTTGCGAAGAACAGGTGCAAATGCATATAAAACCTGTCGAAGTTAAGGCACGTAAAAAACAGCGTAAGGTTGAAACGGAAGTGGCAGATCTTAGAAAGCGCATGGAAGAGACAACAGGGAAAAATATTGTTCTCAGTAATCGTGAAATCCGTCTGTTGCGGTACTTGGAGTTGACAGAAGAAGAGAAAGAGAAGCTTAAAGGTAGCTACAAGGTCGCCAGAAAATTAGAGAAGCTTGAAAGCTTGGGACAAGATAAAGGTGACAGCAGCGATTATGACGAAGAAGAGAGAAACGGAGACACTGAGTATCCGAGCTTGGATAGTTACACCTCAGAAAACTCTCATTCCGGTAAGCTAGAACATCTTTTAATTGTAAATGGGTCAAACTTGTAGAAATTTGTATTGTGAGGCAAATCTATTTCGAATGTTCATATTTGCAGTACAGTTATAAAGCAAACTGATAAAAAAATTATTAATTATCAACACTTCGAGCAAATGCTGCTCTATTACTTTCCTAAGAATGTAATAACTTCACAAATATCAATTATGCAACAGGTGGGGTTGTATCTCCGCGTAATTTGGAACCGCCTAGCTTGACAGAATCCATGCAGCTCATGGACGAAGTTTTGTCAGACGGACGTATGGATAGGCTGGAGAAAATTGAACGCCTAGAAGCCATTTTATCCAACATTACATTATCGTCGTCTGAGCCATCAACACCCAGCAGCGTACAGTTGTCTCCAATAAAATGTATTTGCAATTGTCATAGTGCTAAGCAAAGCGGCCTACAGGCAAACGACGGCAAGGTAAGCAGCGTCGCATGTCAGACGCTGAGTACAGGTGATATTGTGATAACAAGGATATTTTTTACGGAAGAAGAGAAAGAAAGAGAAAGATTATTGAACTCACCAAAAAAATAGAAATTAATAATAATTGGTCTTCGAATGTCATTGGCGTTGAAAACGTTAAAAAGGTAGAACAACGCTTCAAGCACACAACTGAATCGACCAGTGTTTCTATTGTTGAATTCAAATTGTTATATTGTTCAAGTTTTTATGTATAATGTATAACAAACAGATATGATTACTGGACTTGCGATATCCCAACTGATATTGTACTCAATTATCAAAACAAAATTTAATACTCGTAAGAGTAATCGTCTAACTTATTGTTAGTTTCGACAGCTGGTAGAGAGCATGGGTCATCTGACCGCGTTATATTGTTTGTGTAACATCACGTGGCGTTGATAGAAAACTGTACAATGATCATGAAACATTGATTTTTTACCAGTTTGTGTTAGAATAAATATGAATAAAGAACCGCGCACAAAAAAAATGGAAATTGCATACTGGTCAAATCTTGTCGAATTTGGTATCTGAATTGTTTTTGGTATGTTGATCATAAGTCTCAATGGGCACAAAGCTGATATATATATATATATATATATATATATATATATATATATATATACATATACGTATATATAAATCGCGTGTCACGGTGTTTGTGGTCGCACTCCTCCAAAGTCGAGATTCTCTATGTATATTTGGTAGGTATGAGAATAAGTCGTATAGCACATTTCATACCGCTAGGTGATTAGGATGTTCCTATCCAACAAAAATTTTTATATTGTTATGACACAAATTTTTTTTGTATTTTTTTGATTTGGCATCGAAAACTACCTATAAACCTCCTACCCCCATTACTTAATCGCGATCAATTTAACTGTCGTTCGTATTTCAAACAGAACGAATTAATTCATTTGGCAGCACAACGCTTATACAGGGTGAGTTTTAACCAGAGGTCAATCTCTCGAGCGGTGACAGGTAATGGGTAGGGAAGAAATTTGATGTGGGGAATATATGTCCGAAAGCGTTACAGAAAGCGTTGACGTCGCGAATTTGGCGCCTAGGGAGTAGGCAACACTACTACTTACTCCACGCCAAAATACGTTCATTTTTCGCGCTAGGTGATGGACCTCAACACGGTTCGGATCACGTCCACGTATAACGAGCTCACACCTCCGTTTCCTGCAAGTCGGAGCGCCGTGCGACGATGCCCACTGCAGCTGCCGCGTGCATATATTTTAAATTGTGTGTCGCGATGCCGCACCAACCTTACGTCTGAGTGCGGTGCCATGGTGCCAAAATCGTGGGGGCAGATTTCAAGATGGACAAGAAACTCCGAGCGGTGCATATCACAAGTTGCATGTGGTAGGGGGCCATCGCAAACCTGGCAGCAGGTGATAGAGAGATTGACCTCTGGTCAAAACCCACCCTGTATATAATTATAGACACTCAGTCATACATTCATGGTTTAATCATTTACCTTTGCTGATATAGCTAAGTCTACCAAGCGATGAGATTATTGCATGCGAAACGTTGTAAGCATAGTAGAGTTCAAGTAGACGAAATCTCAACTTTTAGCATGTGATAACTCTGAAATTATGCGTTTTTCAGCTTTGTATCTATTGAGACTTTTGATTAGCATACCAAGAACTATTCAAATACAAAATTTCATCAGATTTGACCGGTATGCAATTTCTATTTGTTTTGTGCAGGGTTCTTTGATTGGCAATTTTTTAGTAAATTTCAAAACTTATCCATCTTATGCCAAGTGACATCATAGCAATAACTCAAAGCACCAATTTCTTTTTCGTTTGTATAATTTCGGTATACCTGAGAAGACGACTAACGGCAGATGAACCATCTCATATAGTCTCTAATTTCCTCAACATTTTTATCCGAGCTTCAACTGAATATAAACTGAAAGTGGAAACGCATAGCGTAGCAGCCATAGCTTAAATATCGTTGTTTAATTTTTTTTAACACTTTTCAAGTACGCTTAAATTCTAATATACATTAGCAAAATGATCTTTCGAGTGCAACCAATTAGGATCACATATATACATGTGTGTGTCTGTATGCAGGGACACGTACATACACACACAGAACAAGGAAAAAATAGCATATCAAAATAGTCTTGTTGGACGAAAATATCAATTACTGAGATAGTTTCTAACTATTTCCATGGATCTTTTCATTGACATCATTTGTCTCAACATTTTAGCTTACAATTAGACGTTTATTTTGTTAGGATGTTACGTATGTTTGTATTTGCAATAAAAATAGGGATGTGGTAAAAAATTTTAGTTCACGAAATGAAAACTTGACATGAAGCGAAGGTTTTTCTCACGGAAATTAATTACACTACTTCGTTTTGAAATGGTGAAAATGAGAAATGTTGTATTTTTGCAGTCTGGACCATTCATATTTTATTTTTCTTCGATTATCTGCTGTGGTTTTTCCCTTCTGTACAATAGCTGTGCTTTACTCTTAGATATAACGGGACATTATTGAAAATGTAGTAAAAAATTTATTTATCAATCCCCGTGTTGTTACTGGATTTTTAATTATGTCAACAAGCATATAGTCATCCGAAGACGATATGATCGTGCCTTTTTCTTCCCTAATGATAAAAGTTATTTGATACTAATCATTTGAACACCCATTATTTCACCACTTGATAGCATCAATAATAATTGTGGCCATTTGAACGACGATACGAAGAGAGCCCTCGCGAAGGCCCGCTTAATACTAATTATAGTGAGCTGGAAATATTGCGCGTTTTGAAAATATTACTTCCGACGATTTACATCTCGAGCGACTTGAGTTTTTATCACGTCTGAATTATATGTGCTTGAGATTTCACTTTTTGTTAATGCATAATAACTTTGTCTTCAAAAGAAATCAATAGTATTTTGACAATGCTTGCGCGAAAGCACGTCAATTCAAGTAATACTATATTTATATTAACAATTATCTTTAGATAATATTTGTTTATTTTTGATTTTCATTCCACAAATTTGTTGAATCACAAATTTTGTGTGAATATACGAAACAAGGAAAATAAAAATAACATTGTTTGCGAATTATAATCGGTAACGAAGCAATGTCCTGTATTTTAACAATACAATACTAGGTTGGATTGCGACAAAGAATTTGATAATGACCAATTACCGTATAGAAACATAAAACAGTACAAGAAGCAATGTTTATATGGTGGACTTCCAACGAATCAATTTGTCCATATAGTAGTATTTTTTTTCTGTATTATCAATGCGTGTTTTGTTCAAAAAACTGAACGTCGTACACTAATATTACGAATACATGCATAATGTTGTATTTGATTCGTACGAAGGCATGTGTACACGCGTGTTCATGAATAACAACAATAAAAATGCTAAGATACGTGTATACATTTGTAAATGTGTCAACGAGAGCAAATGTGTGTATATAACTGTAATACGTTCGAAATGTTTCCTGACACGAAATAAAATGTATTTTCAACGGTATTTGCTGATATAATTTAAAAAATCGCTTGACTCGATAAATATTTCGTTCCTTATTTAAGTCTGCCGTCAGATGTTGTTATTCGTAAAAGACTGTGGACTGTAAATTTTGGTTCAGCCTTCGAATCGAACGAACATTCAAGTATATCAATTAGAAAATACCTGAATGGAGAGTGTTAGAACTATGGTAAAAATTGTCAAGTATGAATATCTTGAAACGAACATTTTGAAATCTCTATACTGTGTACTACATTATGGTCACGCGAATTTTGGTGATAACTCAGGAGGATATACTATCCTTTGAGAGGATAGAGGATAGTTGCAGTAAATATTACTGCAAGTACATCCAGAATCCTCTTGATTATGTTCGGTTACTTCAATTCTATGTACAAAATCAGGATACGAAGTTCGGTAAAAGAACTTGTCCGATGCGATAGTTTTGAACGGCCGTAATTCAACTTGTGAGTACAAACCGTTCGCAATTGCCTTTTTCATATCTATAGTTTATTTTTTCCATGACATGTGACGCAACTTCTTCAATTCGGAGGTTGCTGATTCAAAATTTGAGATGGGCATGCGATCAAAATTATGTTCCCAACATTCAAGTCAAAATCAGTGACCTAAATGAAGTGGACGAATCATGCACGAATTAAGGGCAGAAACCCCTCTAGACGGCCGAAATGAGTCATTTTTTATGAATTTTTTTGAAGGTCATAAAATAATCGTAGCATTTTGAAATGTCAACATTATTTTTTTACAACTTACAAGTATTGAAAAATATGTATATTTTTTTTTGGTTTGCATAACCAATGGCAGCGTTGTTGGAAATTCTTTGAGGTGTCCTTTGCGTGACATCGAAAAGTGCTGCATACGTCACATTTTTTCTATTGATCTGAAATTAAGAGCCAAAGTAATCTTCGATTACTGAAGCGTGTAGCGGAAGAATCAACGTGTAAAATTAGAATCAAGTATGAAATTGAAGATTAAGTGGGCTGTTCAATCAAATATTCAAATTTTCGATTATTTTTTTGATAATTTTTACCCCAAAAAATGATTTACTCACAGGAATCTTCAACATTTTTAGAATATCAATAGATAGCGCATGAGAGTTCCGGACCAAGAATGAAAACAGGCGTCTTCGTTACCGAGCATACCAGTTACTGACTGCCGTAACCACTGAATTATAACTATACTTCGGTATAGTTCCATTTCAGTAGCCGTAATCATACTGATTGCGGACCTAGATCCCTGTTGTACTTTTCACCACACGACAGCACCAGAGTGCGTCTAGCAAGATTTTATTTTGAGACGAAATATGGCATATTTTGTTTTAACTTGATGGCACTGAGGAAGATCATAAGTTAATCCAGAAAACTGGCGAACGAAAAAATATTTTAGATCTCAATTTTTGGAAGCATAAACTACATCAAGTAAGTTCCAAATATATTATCCATCTCAATGAAAAAATTAAATGTTGTTTCATTAGCAAATCATAAACTATCTTTTTTATAGCATCTATAACTTGTAAGCGTGCTGTGTCTATCAGTTGCTCTGAAAGAACCAGTACAAGTTATACAGTTCTTGCACTTTGTAGAAGTGGTAATAATGTTGCGCATTATCCATCCAGCAATGTGATGTAAAAGATTTAATTCAGTTGTAGTTAGCGCTGGCAAGTTGTCAGTTGACAATGCAGGAATATTAGTTATAAGATTAGCTTGAAGCGAGGCTTGTGATTTAGAAATGTTTGGTGTGGTTTTAATCACGTCTAGGATGCCTGACAACATTTTGCGATCATCAGTATCATAACTTCTCATAGACGGACTTTTCATATAGGCTGATATACGAACCATTTTCCGATTATTTTTGGCTTGTAGTGCATCCAAAACAATATTTTTGGCTCTAAGAGAAAAGAATAAGTTTTCTAGGCAATCTTGAGTGAATCGGGCACTGAGAACGAATTCGTACGATTTATTACCAATTAAGTATTCGCTTAACTCAAGGGTAGACTGCGTAGTTAATATGAGGCCAGTCTGATAAGGTTTCCATCTTGACCCCAATTTTTAATGTTTCAATTATATCAATGAACTCTGACAAAAATTCTTTACCTTTTTCAAATTTACAAAAATTGTTTTTGCTCAGCGCTAAATCCAAATGTCTACAACTGGTAATATCCCACCACTTCGAGAAAGCGTGCACTAACCAAGCTGTAGTTTCGTACTCGGGCTTTTTTGGCTAACCATTGTAAACTGGCATCAACAGCATGATTCAAAATATTTGAAATATTTTCAACTCGCATTTTCCGGAAATGTGATTTGCCATGAATATGCTCTTCTTTAAGTTTGGGAACAAGCTTGAACTCGTATTTATCTTGAAAACTTAACAATTCTGCAAAATGTTTAGAATCTGCTACATTTGATGGCAATTTATATTTCGTTACAGATTTATCATCTATTTTAATTATTCCGTTATTTAGAAACCCTTCTTTAACATTTTTGAAAGCATGAGGAGCATCTTGAAAGAAGTACAAATACCGCGAGTTATTGATTGGATTTATGCACTTGTTATTAATATGTAATCGAGAAGCAGAAATACCAAACGTACCCCACATAGCATGGTTAGCTGCACTCTTATCTGTAACTACAGCCCAAATGATTAAGCCTATTGGTTCAGATTTCCTAAGTATATCTAATATCACAGGTTTATACAATATACCATTAGTACTTTTATTTATGTAAAAGTACGCAACCGGTTGTTTCCATCGTTGCGATAGCAGCATAAATACCAGCAAGCATAAAAACTAAAAAACTATCTGCATATTCTGCTTCTTGACTAGTTTCATCTTTCAGAGTTACATACCTGACATAAGAATTACTTGAAAAATCAAAAACTTTTCCCTTCGTGATACAAACTTTGTCTAGTGTTAGCATACAGTCTTTATATATATAGGCTTTTCAAAAGAAGCAACTTTAATTCGAAGGAAATCAAATATTCTACTAAAAATGCCACTTTTAAAATCCCAAGTACCCAGATGCCTACATAAAGTTTGTACTGATGGTAGTGGTATATTTTGTAAAATAAGTTCTTTATACCCATTATTTCCACAAGAAAATTTTAATTGGTAACCTTTTTGTAAAGTGTTGTTGCTTCATTTCAATGGTTTCTTCTGTGTAGTTAAAATTTCTAACTGATCATCGTTAAATACTTTTTTCATCCCTTCGGGTATCTTGATGCATCAACATCTTCTTTGTCATTGAATTAAAATATTTCTCAATTTTTGGTATCTTTCTCTGTGTTTTTGTTTCTTCATTACTTTTCTTCACCGCTGAGAGTGCAGATACATTCGCTCTAACTGTGCAAATTTTTCCCTGAGAGTGACGTCTGGTCCTGCTGCAGCATAGTTCCGTTGTAAATTTGTTGACTCAGCTTCGTGATTTTGTATGATTTTAGTTCGATCATCTAGTTCAAGTTCAGATAAAAAAATTCAGTGCATTCAGATCATTTCTAATACCGTTCACGAAATAAAACTGATTTTGGATCAGTGGACTACATATGTAGTCCACGCGACCACTGCAGGCTTAATACTATACCCGAATTTGAAGTACAGTCTTTTCTTATATCAATTTGCAATCTTTCATTCATATTTAAACCTTCACTTGTACCAGAAGTTGTTTGTTGCTGCACATTGCTAGAATCAGTTCTATTCTCTGTCAATTCTGCATCTAAAATTTTAAACTTTGTAAATAATAATATATATGAAAGGAGTAAATTGTCTTATTCGCTGGAATTTTTTGAATGTACCTGCATGCAATCATCTTGATTTGCTTCAAAAGTTGTTTGTTGCCCTTCTGTACTAGAACCAGATTCTTTGTTAATTCTGCATCTGAAAGTTAATACTTTGTAAATTAGAACGTTTCATAAAGAAAATCATTTTTTCTTCATTTGCTGGACTTTCAAACCTGTACCTGATATTTGCAATACACGCTTTCCTGACAACAAAGACAACATATTGGTGCATCGAATTGGAGTTTTGTTTGGACCAGCAGAATTACTTTTGACGTTTTCTGTAATAATTGTTCCATGCACATTACTTATTCATGCACACTACTGTAATTCAGTTCAGCCAGCATATTTTCACAATCCATTTGATGGTGCAGAGATTTCCCGAGCAAATCTCATTCCACCGTAACCCCCGAAATACCACCGTGTAAATGTGAAGAAATTACATGGCGTTTACACCAGGATCCCATGAAAAAAACTGAGATTACACCATTTGCACACACAAATCCTACTAAATACTTACAAGCAAAAGTTGTACACCAAAATTACACCAATCTTACACCAAGGGTGATTTTGATGAAAATTTCTCGTGCAGTTGAGAAAAGATAAGTTTTCTATAAACAATATCAGGAGTATTTTTACGTTGTGATTTCTTATAGACCCTTGTGCGTAATAAATTTTTGTTCAGGTGGGACAAATTATCAATTAGTTAAGGGTTCAAAAAAGCCCCATGAATTTTTTCTCAAAAGTTAAAAATTTTCAAATAAGTGAAACTGATTGAAATAATTGATGCAAACATCGTCAGCGTCTGAGGGTTAAGTTTGATTCGGTGGAAACTCGGCGTACACACAGAGTAATTCAAATAGGTTATGTTTTTTGTAAGTCAAGTGTTAACTCAAGGTAAAATTTTCACAAATACACCTTCTCAATCAAGCGAACTTCAGGCGTCAGGGAGGAATGTCCATCACACTAAGCAAACAATGCTACCCACTATAACCCACTGTATAAACAGGTTCGTTAGGGCTGGATTGAAATAATTGCAAACGTGATCAAGTTGTTCAAGAAGTTAGGCTTGCGATTAAGTAATTACAAATAAAGCAAAATATATCTTCATTTAAAATATAAATTCCTTTACTTTGAGATTCTCAAGTTTCACAATTCTATTGACATACCTTGATGGATGAAAATTCGATGTGAATAATATCATCTTTGAAAACACGAATTAAATATTTTAATGAATACTAAATTACAATCATTTATTGTTATTTCAATATTATTGTTTATGTACAATTTAAAAGGTTCAAAAATGCATTTTATGATCGGAATATTGGGATCAATCTCCAATATACTTTGTTCTGAACTGTGAAAAAGCAAAAGAGGTGGAAAAATACCGTTGATTTGTAGTTTTAGAATTGTCACATTTCCTTCGCACACATAACAGTTCCTTATACATCTCCTGTGTTTTAGAATCGACTTCTGAACTCTTCCAGACTACTTTCTCGGATGCTCTTGACATCATCTGATTATTCAAATTATTATCATTCACTTTTTCGGATATTGCTTGTACATTGTGGGGCATTTGCAGTCTTTCTGTCGATTTTTTTCCATTCTCATCAGGAGCAGCGGTAGCACCGAGTTCAAAATCCACATTTTTTGTCACTATTTGCACATTTTGGAGCAAATCATCAACTCTTTGAGCCACGTTTTCAACAAGTTCATTTACACATCATTGAACACTCATATTCCCAATATCTTCTTCCAATACTTTGGAGTCCAACTTTCGTTTTCCGATAACGCGTTTCGCTTTCGGTGTAGAAACACTGTCACCCAAAATTAAAAGTGAACTTTTCCTGGGAGAAATGTCACTTCCTGCTGATTCTGCAAAATATTGTTGATATGAAAGGGGCGTGAATTTATGAATTTGTTCACTTTCCAACACTTTATTCGCAGAGGTTGTGGCATTTTGCTGCAAGTCTACGCAATCATTATTTTCAGTTTTCTCAACAGGCGCACTTTCCTGTGATGGCAATAACAACGAAGGCATAGCTTTATCTCTAAATATATTTCGCGGACCCTTGGTAAAATCATCTGAGCGAAAATGTAAATGACACACTCGATATTGTTTCCTACGAATTTCTTCGTAAGTTAAGTTGGCCAGTAGCGGGCTCGATACTGCTGCAACCCACAATAACCCTTGTTTTTCATCCTTTGGAAAAATGTGGTGTTTATCGCGTCGCGTAGATTTGCATTCGGGAACGATACACGTTAGTTTATCGTGTTTTTCAATTTGTTTCTCCATTGTAAGATGTAAATAACCGATAACCGCACATAGCCTTTTTAATGGCTTGCTCAGCGCACGCGCATCCGCCATGTTTTAAAGGCGGTAATACGAAAGTTTCGGGCACTTTTTATAGAAATGGCTGGGCAACAAGCTGTGCAACCTCTGTCACCAATACAATTAAATGAAAAATTAATTGATGGAGCATCATTAGTTTTTCCTTCAGTAGAAGCTCATAATTGCGTGCAATTAAAAAGATGGTTGAAGTGTCATGGACGTCCTCAAGGAGGAAAAAAAGCAGAATTGGTTGAGAGGTTAGAATGACAATTTAGATGACAAGTACCCAAGCGTCACAAAAAATTTTTTGGTAACATTTTGTAAACTTTTAGTTGACAATTATTTATTTTTGACTTCTTGTTAACTATAATTTACCAAAAAATCAACAATTTTTTTTGTGACGCTTGGGTAGAACTGTTTTCAGATGTAAATAAGTTGATAATAATTTTAAACACTAATGATTATTATAAATTTAATAGGGTCAAGAATGCTATTCGCAACGGTGTTCCAGTAAATCCCAGTTTAGATAAAGGGAAGTGGTTGAAGCTGGAACAAGATAAACGAAAACAAGATCAAGCAGTAAATAGTAATCCTTCGTTAATTTCTCCAATTTCATGGCAAGAATTTCCGTCAGCAAACTTACCAAAGTTATTTGACGAATCTTCTATTTATGATTACCTGATTTCATCTTGCATAGTAGAGAAATATTACACGAGCTTGAATCCAATGTTGAAATTACATTTTCATTCGAAGAATCTGTTACTATATTTTCGATAGCTCCAAGATTTACAGCACCATTCTCACACTCCATATCTTCTGCAAGATTATTTGAAACCCCAGGACTGTTAATGGTATTCTAAAACACAAAAATTTTTTATGCTTAATTTTGGAGCATATGTTATTTTTTTTTACTACACTGCAATACTTTATAATTAAATTTAAATTAAATTGTTAATAAAAATAAACTTACGTCTTTAATTTCCTTATATTTCTCAGCCAAAGAGGTCCGTGTGATGATTTTAATCTGAAAACAGATTCATTATTTAAGGTTAAAGTCTTTTACGTGTGATGCTAAGAATGATTTATATTTTCATTACCTTTTGAGAAGATTCACCTTGAACACAACTGATGGGATCTGGATATTCTGTTGTTGGACCACTTTCTCCCTTAAAATGAAGTGAACAAATGTATGTGTCCTTCTTAACGTGATCAATCCCCTGGAATCGACCATCACCTCGTCCACACCGCTTAACCCACAAATCACATTTACTACACTTAGAACAAGTATTTATATGGTTTTTCACTGTTGTTTTAATACGCTTTTGACGATATTCCAAACAAGGTTTTGGAAAACTTACAAAAAAGTATTGATTTGTTAAAAAGGATTTTTTTCGTGTATCACTCCGGCATACTCCATAGCAACAATGCTTTTTTGCACCCTTTTTTAAAGATAACATTTTTTATTTCAAATAAAATTTTTGTTTCATCTTTTACTGATGAGTATATTCACCAAATTTAAATATTTTTAACAAATAAGTGTTTGTGTCGACTTTTTTTTATAATAAATTATACAAAATATGTAGTGTTTACTGTATTTATATTTGTAAAGTGCCCGAAAAACATGGCCGACTTTGAGGCATGCGCACAAAATTTATTCGACTATTTTAAAGGCTATTACAATCAAAATGGCTGATCGAACTCATGTCAGTGGCAAGTGGAGGCAAGAGTGGCAAAGAGGCTAGCGAGATTGCCTTACAGCGCCAACAGTTGGCCGTACATTCAAATACTCGTAAGCATGTGCACTTTTGGGGTTGAAGTTGACTGGGCCTGCGCACCTGGGCGGAAACTCCATATGAACTTCATGTTCTTTTATATTAGTGCAAAAAATTGGGTCCGCTGGCTTAGGTGGCAGCACACAAACCCTGTGTCACGTGGTTTGGCGCGTCCTGACGCCGCTTCGGATGCTGTTGATTGACCAAAATTCACTGGCATCGGTTGTATTCAGTTGTGTTTTGTATTATATACTGTTGTATCAATCTTAATTATAATAAATTCATTAAACCTTTTACTCGGTTCATGGTCCATGACCTTATCCACGTGGTTTAAAAGAAAAAAAAATTAAATAACCACAATACCATGGTGATACGTTGTATCGTGTCGGGATGTTTAACCACATCAAAGTATCCAACTCACAAGTTTCCGAAGGATTCTGCGATGTTTACTAAATGGAAGAATGCTATAGAATCCGCGGAAACTATGAATTTGACTGAAGAGAAGTTGAAGAAATGTGTTGTATGTCATCTTCATTTCAAACCTGATGATTATTGTGTTGATTTCAAGCGTCGTACATTAAAACCATGCACGATTCCTTCAGTGAACTTACCTCGTAAGGATCATCTTCAGAATGTAAGACTTACAATATTTCTAACGTTTATTTATGGGTTGTAACTTCGCATTTTTATATAAAAACGTACTATTATAGGACGTATGCATTGCTGTTCCTAATAAACAAACTGAAGACATTGTGGTTACGGAATCATGTCATGCATCTTTTTTGTTGGGAGCTTCTACTAATGAAGTTATTCAACCTTCTATGGATGTTGATACTTCATTAGGCTTAAATAATTCGCAGACTGCAGTATCTCAGGTAATTTAATGTTCTTTGCTTAAAAAATATGTATTTTAGTTATATATGTATTCATGAAAAAATATTTATTACAGAATATCGTCAAAAGTAGTCGTAAACGCATTCGACTCCCAAAAATTAGGACAACGGATTTTAATCCTGAAACACGCAAATTATACGCCACAGTCAACATTTTGAGGCGTGAGCAGAAAAAGATGCAAAGGAAATTACTGTCATATCGACGAAGGTTAAGACTGGCTGAAAATCTCAACAAAACAACCCAATTTCAGAAAATGTGTGGTAATATGAATCCGATACAGAAGAGATTCATCGAAATGCAACTACGACTCTCCAAATTTTCATCTAAAGTAAATGAGAATGAGTATTTTATATTACATTAGCATAGGACTTACCAACTGCATGACGAGAAATAATTTTTATAGTGAAAATAATACATTCTTCAATTAAACAAGTATCTTGTTATGACAACATTAACTTGATACAAAATGATCATATCTTATATTGCATGATCGTTCATTTCTAAATAGTAACTGCATTTTTTGAAGATTCAGAATATATTTTCCTGGTTCAACAAATATTTCGTGGCGAAAGAAATTGTTTCTCTGAGTGTGTCAGAATCATAATTGTATAAATGACTATTTTATTAAATTTCATCAGAAAACGATCACCAATAACTGAATAGTGTACAAAAACATGTATTCTACAGTATTTTTAATTGTGATTTTATATCACAGGGACGGCGATTTACTGAAGAAGAAAAGTTCCTGGCCTTAGCTCTATACAAACAATCACCTGGACGCTATAAATCGTTAACACACCTTTTTGCTTTACCATCCGCAAAAACTCTTCGCAATTTACTTGGTTCCATGAAACTTCATCCTGGGATTAATCAGATTTTAATTTCTCACTTGAAAATTGAGGTTTCTAAACTTTCAGAAATATCCAAATATTGTTACGTAATGTGGGATGAAGTTTCTATTGACGCTCATTTAGATTTTTGTATACACACTGGCCAATTATTAGGTTTTGAAGATTTTGGCAATCCTGAAACTGAAAAATCAAAATTTGCTGACTATAGTTTAGTCTTCATATTGCGAGGATTTTACAGTGGATGGAAATATCCTATTGCGTTCTATTTTTGTGATGCCATCACAAAAACAAAGCAATTGGAAACTTGTATCAAAAATGTTTTTGAAAATGTCATCGAAGTTGGGTTATATCCCATTGCGTCTGTTTGCGACCAAGGCACTACAAATGTTGCAGCTGTTAATTCACTTATAAGTGAGACAGCGAAGTTTGGCTCAGCTGAAGAAGGTATTTTTGTGGTTTGCAACCATAGTATCATACCCATCTTTGATCCGCCACACTTGATCAAAGGTGTGCGAAATAATTTTTTAACAAAAGATGTCGAAATCAATTACAAGCAGTATGATGCCGAAACCAGCAGGAAATTCGCAACATGGGCAGTAGTCGAAAGAGCGTATGAAAATGACTTAAAATCGCCGTCGTCATTTAGACTAATGCCAAAATTAACAGATGAACACATTCGGAAGGAGAGAATAAAGAAAATGCGGGTTTGCAATGCAACAGAAGTACTCAGTCGCACAGTGGCAGCCTATATTTATAATAATCAAGATTCTGAAGGTATGATTAAATATTACTAATTTAATGTTAGGAACTCTATTGTACAAATTTAATGACATTTTAAAAAAACTATTTTTTTTTTAATTTTCAGACTGTGGAAAAACAACTGCTGAAGTAATATTATTTTTCAATGATTTATTTGACTCGGTCAATGGAAGTGACGTCAAAGGAGACAACAAATTGCGAAGGGCTGTGACGAAAAAAAGCGCCCATCACCAGTTTTGGGAATCCGCTATTCTCAAACTGGAAAATATGCGATTCGTTGACCCAGTCACGCAAAAACAACGGTGGAATGTGACGTTAACAAATTGGGTTAAGACCATCCGAGGATTCCAAAAAATTTGGGAAAAATTGAATGGCGTTGGATTCTGTGCTTTCAAGCCGAGAATTATAAATCAAGATCCACTTGAAAACTTTTTTGGACAAATCCGATTCATAGGTGCACAGAATCCAACGCGTATTCAATTTATTGCTAATTTTAAAACTTTATTGGTCAATAATCTGACTGCCCGGTGTCACATTATTAACACTAATTGCGAAAGTGGCGTCCAAGTTGATCTGTTGGGGAATTAAAAAAATTTGTTTAAGGAAGCTGCGACATGTAGACCCATGATTGACAATCAATCAGATGTCTTATACATTTCTGAAAATGATGCAGCGAATTCTGAATCTAATTCATTCAAATATACAGTAGTTGCAGATTTGAAAGTAATATTAAAAAAATTGTGGCAGCTTCCTGACGTATCTGAATGCAGACTGTGCAAAGAAACCTTGACAATTGACAATAGTAATTTACAGACTCTTTTATACAATTGCAAAAACATTTTAAACCGCGAAATAGCACAGATATGCCTACGTTCAAATATAATGACAGTCTTACAAACACACTTATGCGCCGAATTAGAATTGTCAAGTTGGAATTGTTGCAGTCTGCATTCAGATACGATAACCAAAAAAATTTTCAGGATAACTGTCCAATCTTTTATATATAATTGGTGTGTTACACCCGTATTCATAGTCCGTCCTTATACTAAGGATGGAGGAAGCCTCAACGGAGGCCTCCTTGCATTTCCAAGGTTGCCTTGTTTCATAGACAAAACTGAGAGCTCCCTTCCAGAAGGAAGGCACGTTCTAGGAATTTTTACTAATATGCGGTGGCAATGTCGCAGATAGCACCACCGTAGTTATACGAATCTCTGCGAGTCAGCCATTCACTAAACAGAACAGAGGAAAAGTAAAGTAAAAAAAGTAAAAGTAAAAAAAAATGGACATTGCCGAAGCAGAAGAGAAGATCGTCTTATTAAAACTTTTAAAAGAAGAAAAGGCAGTGAGACTGATATAATTTAAGATTTACATAACCTATATTTAATAAAAAAAATCTTTCACATAAAATATATTTGATTTATTCTGTAAAACATCCCTTAAATCATAATTGTTCACATTTTGTAGCGACATTTTTTTTTTCAAATTACAAATTATTTTATGTACAAATTACTTCTTTGATACTTCAGATTTATAATCTGTAGTGTACTCGATGAAAAAAAAACAATTGAATGAATGACGGGCAATGTGCAAATTCCTAATTTGTACACTTGATTCACTTATGAGAAATGTCTTAGAATAAAGGCTCTTCTGTGTGCAAGTCCAATGCTATTTTGTTGAGGGTTCACGATGTCTTCGAATATATTCTCGTTCAAGTCTTCTTGGAACGTCTCTTGCAGATTATGTCGGATGCAAATATTATGCAATACTGCGGTAGCACAAATAATTGCAACAGTTGTACTTAATTTTGTACGTAGGCCATACTGTAGACATTGAAATCGACGTTTCCAAATCCCAAACAGTTGTTCAACGATAACGCGTGTTTTTTTATGTGCGGTATTGTATTCGACTTCAGCAGCTAGCTCAGGCATCAAAACAGGCGTCAATAAATAGCTACGACAAGCATATCCACTGTCACCAAGTAGAATTCCTTCCAAATGTCCTAGCTCAAAACGTGCTCGGAGACCACTCCGATCAAATATTACAGCATCGTGAGTTGAACGGGGATGCCTGACGACTATATCCAGAATTTCTCGACTGGGTCCAGATACAACCTATAAAAATGATTGGTTTTCTACTTACTCTCAAGGTTTTCAATATAGTAAATATCTCATGCAATATAAACTTGTGAAAAAACATACCTGAACATTTATAGAAAACCACCCTTTTCGATTTCGAAAAACCTCTCCGTTATCACCTCCAGGATTCGCAATCCGTATATGGGTGCAATCAATACACCCTATTACACATGGAAAGTTCGCCACCGCATAAAATTTATTTTTGTTGCTCGAACCTACGCGATCATCACTGAAATTGATGTGTTCACCTAAGGACAATGCCAATATTTTGGAAACTCTAGAGACAATTCTGGATACTGATGCTTGACTGTATCCTGGCAAGTCTCCATTAACAATCTGCAATTTATATCGTTCAGAAATAAAATTGACATGAGTTATGCATCCTAACATATCATGGGTTTCGGGAAAAATTTACAAACCTGAAAGCTACTTGTTGCGTAAAACCGAAGAGTTATCAATAGCTGTACCAATGGAGAAACTGGCAATCCACGAGCGTTCAACTTTTGCAACCGTCCCCTAACCTACGGTAATAATATATCTACGACAGATCCTTTGCTGAATTTGTACCTTTTCCGGAAAGCGACATCGTAAAAAAATTCGATCGGATTCTGCATATCGCGGATATACCGTTTAGCAAGCCTCCATCGAATTCTGTTCAGTGGTTCCTCTAATTCGTCGTCAGAATAATTCAAAAATTCACTATCCATTACGATGTGTATATTTATAGAGACTCTACTCTGAATTATAACGTGCGTCAAATTGCGTGTTATTCGAGGTTAAACTGCTATTTAACACACTCCAACTCAGACGCTAGCGTTACTTGCTTGTTACGGCTCAGGCCGCTAGTGACGCTAGCTACAACGAACAACCAATCATTGGACACAAGGCTTCCTCAAGGAAGCTCTGGAGCTCCCTTGAGATAAGGAAGGAAATGAGGCTCCTTGTTTGGTCAAGGAAGGTCTATGAAACGCGAAATGAGGAACAAGGAATCCTCATTCCTCAAGGAACGACTATGAATACGGCCGTAACATAGGAGTTTCCGCTCCCCTGCAGCTAGTGATGGAACATCGACATCGAAATATCGAAAACATCGATGTTTTCAGTGCGATGTATTGATATTCGATATCGATGGCTTCGGACCGATATATCGATGGCTGACATCGATTCTAACCTTTGATGTCGATGTTTTGCAATTGTTGACTGGAAGTGGAATTTCGCGCCAACCTCTACCTCAGTATACTTGGCAAACTACTGCAACCAATTTGAAAATAAATGTACCCAATAATTTGGAAATCATTTGGACAAATTTGGAAAATCATTCGCGTAATTTGGAAAAGAATGGATAATGAATAATCAATGAAAATTTATTAAACGTATAGTTAGCAAACAAGTTGACCGATTTCATTTTTTTTTTCTCCAGATCGATGCTAAATGATTTGGAAAATCGATTTCCAAGTATTTCCAAATTTGGAAACTAATTTTTAAGTATTTATTTACAAAATAATAATTAAGCGCCCCCCCCCCCTCCCGGCGCCCGCCCTCTAGTGATGGCGATATTTGCTGAATGTATCGATATTTGGTATCGATACGTATTGGTGATCAGAGTATCGATACAGGCACAATATCGGGAATGCAATATCGATATCACCGATATCGATACTCAACAAAATGCAAACAATTTTTTTGAATGATTCTTCATTTTTTATATTTATAAAAAAAGCACAGATATCGAACATTATAACAAAAATACACAAAAGTAATATACAGTAGGGTGCTTTTTTCGCTCCCAGCCTGAAATTTTGTTGGAAATACCCAAAAAAAAATCCCTGAAAATTTGAGCACTTAATATTAATACTAAGTACTCGCTCACAGTGTGTGAAGATTTTCCATTTCAAATACACGTAAACTTTGATATATTTTTTTCTTATTTTTATAGCTCAGCGGCATTTTATGGTATCAGCTCGTCCAAAGTCGAGATTTTCTCAGAATTGAATGTTCTACAAAAGTGCCCATTTCGGCGTAGTCGTAAGTCACATCGGCAAGGTAGTACGAGTCACTAAACTTAATTCTTTCATAGAATTCGCGTTTTTCTGTCATTATCTCATGAATAACAAGACCTGCAGAGAAAATGTGAATGACAAACTTGTAGGAAATTTAATTTCCTATAAAAAAGGTCGAGTGAACCAAATCGCTAAGATCGATATTTCTCGAGATATTGAGCCTTGAATTTATTTTTGTATGAAATTCATTTTATGAAATATTTATACGAATTTATTTATTTTGGCTTTATGTGTTATGGCTCCCTACGCCACATATCAAATAAAAAAACGGTTGTATCGAAATTTCGATATTCATGTATTGAGTATCGATACTTGCAAATATCGTTACGGAAAGTATCGATACAAAATATCGATATTTGGGGCAAAGAGTATCGATATTCCAAATATCGATACTGTATCGCCCATCACTACCGCCCTCTGGCGGGCTGCGCTGCCCTCCGCCATGACAGTTTCGTCATTCTGCTTCTTTCGTGTGATTGATAATTTTGAAGTAGTAAGATTCAGCTGATAAAAATATTCTTCATTTGAAGAATGTACATTCTTACCTGAAGTTTTGCTCATGAACTAGAAAGGTCAGCCTTGAATGCCACACGTTGAAGTATTCACGTTGCACTACATCAACTTGTATCATCTTCATTTCGGAGCAGATTTTTGCCTCATACAGGGCGAAATAGACAAGAATCAAGCTCGAAGCAATTTGTAGAACAATTGTGCCGAGGACTTCTGAAAAGGTGAAATAATTCGTGGCCGTACTTTTATGTACCCATGCTGGTTGTTCAAGCCCGTCTGTAATGTACTTAGTCAACGTCATGAATAAAATTTCTCCGACGTTCTGCTTCTCAAAGGCTTCTTATAAGGTAACTTTTTTTCCCCTTCCGAGACTTGAAATATTAAAATGAATTTCATTGATATAGTTCGATATTTTTTCATTAGCAGGGCCCTTTTATTAATCTCCCAACAGCCTCAGATGAAGAATTATCCGCATATAATGCGACTAGTTACGGAATGACATTCCAACAGCAACAATTATTTCTTCAATGACAGATGAAGTGTCAGCAGCAACTATCTCGAATAATTCCAGTACAATCTTTCGAGTATTCCAGTCCATATTGGAGATGTAGTGAATTCTTCAAATAACCGATGGGAGCAGCCACCCCTGACGCATTAGGGGTGGCTACCGCCTTGGGCAAACTCAAGGATACAAAGTCCTGCTGGTGCAATCTATTCAGGTTAGACATTAAATATTCTTATATTTTATTCATCATTGAATCTGATAAGCTGTGCGGATCCAAGATTTTGCTGAAACCTCTAGAGATGTTTACTCGGGTCAAACAGTGAAACCCATGCTGTTCAGTTCAATTTCATGAGCCTCTCTATTACAAGGTGTTCACACTAACTATATGATGCCACCGGTTGATGATAAGTCTGACCCTAACTAAAGATTTTCATGTTGGAACCCATGGTCGGAAATTTGATGTTACCTTGGTAAGAGGGGTTGAACTTTCAACCATGAATTTCTGTATCAAAAATGTTGATGTTGCACCTTCATTTATGATTCTGTTGAGTGCCTTATCGGCAACTTGCAACAATTTAATAAATTTCATTCGATAAAACCTCTTCACTTCTTTTATTCTCTTCTCCAAAATAATATATGATTATTGAAAGTGAAGACTTCGATATTGATCATTCCTAGCAAAAGATTGTATTTACCGCTTATGACTGCTTCGACTTTTCAGACCCCGGAAGCAACTTATCAATTATTCTTTCTCATCCACAATTATTGTATTTATATACGTTCCATGCGATGGGGTTCGCGTGACCATGAGGGCGAGGCAGCTTCTGGGATACTGAGTGTTGGCCTTGGTCACTCAGATCTTCGAGAAAGGCTCTCTGGATCTCTCAGGTCAAAACTATTTGGTTCATCAAATATATAGACATAAGTACAATGTGTGGATGGAAGAAGGAATAATCAGTAAGCTTTTTTCAGGAGTTCCAGAAACCAACAAACTCATGAGCATTAAATAGAATCATCTTTAGCCATATTTATAAGTCTTGAAGTTATTACTTGTATGTCCTTCATTTCTCAATCCAAGTAAACATTCGTACAAATTTGAGCTAAGTTCTTCATTGACAACCATGGTCCTTGCTTTATGATCTATAATCACTGGGCCGATTATAATGATTTTTTCATATGATTCAGATAATCAGGGATGAATGATAAGTTTACTATGGCCGAGATCCAGACCTGTCAATTGTATATCGAATTACTCATCGAATTTTTTTCCCCGAACAAATGATCAAATTTTGTATCAAAGTCTTCAGTTAATTATGTAAAAATGAATACACATGAATATAAATAATAACTTGATAATTTAATGGGTAGAATTCATTGTCACTACAACCAAGCAAAATTGAAGCGTTGATTGATTAGGAATTTGTCATTTGCGAAATTGGTTACCATCGTTTGAACTGTGATAAATAGGGAAACAAATTCTTTACTTGAATAATTAGAAACTTTATTTTATTCATTATATTTCAAGATTATTAGCAATTGGTTTACATTTCCGTAAAATATAACCTTACTCAATACATTTTTTTATATTATTTTATTCCGATTAATGAAATGTAGACGTTTACGCAAATTATGCCTTATTATACTAAGAGATAATTTTTTTTTTTTTTTTTTTTGAAACAATCGGTGAACGTATGATATAACAAAATATGAAAAAATCCAGTTTCAAGTGTGGGCTTTTTTTCTTGAAAATCAGTTGAGGTTGGCTGTGACAACAGTCTTTTCACCCCTCGTACGCACTTTTCTATACTTCTTGCATAATCACGTAATTTTATACCCTTTTGGAAAGTATAGAAAAGTGTTGCATCAAGGAAGAGGCCTACAAATTCCGTATAGCGGATTCGTAGAATTATTCGCAAAAGCTGCAACGAGTTTTATTCTCAAGTACATTTAGGGAAAGGACATCATGGGATCCAAAAAAAAGGTTCATTTTTTCTCCCATTATAAAGTGTCAGCTCTGTATGAATACTATCTTATACATCGCTAAATATAACTTTGCTAAAATTTAACCAAAAAATACAAGACGTAAAATGTTAATGAAAAAAATACAAGACGTTAAATGTTAATGAAAAAATATATATACAATATATATCTTCGTGGCCCACGGTATACTTACAACTTCAATTATGTCGCCGGTATTCAGCGCTATGTGTTGAACACCCGTGCCTCCGTAATATTCAACGAATTCTTGGATTGCAGAAAATTCCGTAAGTAACTGATTGTCGTCCACTGACCAAAATCTATGGAATTGAAATTGTATGGATCTATGGAATTGGAATTGTATGGAATTGTAGATACTGCTCGTACCTAAAGGATGATTACAATAAATAATGGTTAACGTTCATCAGATAGGTACGAAGTCGCCAAATTTATTACCAAGCTGAGTTTCATAAATATACCATTTTAATATACTGGTTGATTTCCAACTACATGATCCACAAAGTTTAGCTCAATCGGTGGCCTAACAATACGTAAAAATTAAATTCCTATGAACTTATGTTAATTAATTTATGCTAGTCAGGGAAACAACGAAACGTTACTGGATAGTTAAAAAAAAAAGAAACCTCAAATTTGACTGAAATATTTCAAATAGTTTCCCTTTAGATGGCTCATATGCACATCTTGTGTTATAATAGCCGAAATACTTGGCTGACGTTATCTAAACGTTATGTTTTTTGCAAAGTTTTCGTAAAAGCTTCTGTCCTCGCGTATGACTTTTCATCATAAAATCTCTACGTTTCGAAATATTTGCGAGTAATCGGGCTTACAGTCTGTAAGATGGCAAACCGGATGAAGCCGCTTTTGTTCCGCTCCTCCCACATGTCGCGCACGATGGTAGCTCCACGATCTATTATCAAGTTTTTAAAAAAAGTTTACACAAGGTTGATATATTGGATAGGTTGGATAGCTCACCTTGACGATGGTGTCGATGTCTTCGACGGAAAAGGCCATGTCACGGACGCCATCTCCTTGTCTAGAAAGGTGAATGCCATTTCCTTGTCGTCAGGCTCGTAGGGTGACTCGAATACAAAGACAATCTGTCCGAAAAATACAATTTTTAAATAGATGTTCGATAAAAATAAGTGTGTAGTTCGTACATTCATACATGCGATGCCTTCCCCCTCGAGCCAGTCTCCAGACCATGGTAACCCAGGGGTTCGAACCCCATCCTTGCGCAGTAGAAGCTAGCCGCCTGGTGAAACAACAAATAAAAATACTCAACCATTGTTAAATAACAATTTTCGGGTGAACTTGAAATTCAACGAAAAAGTTTTGTCTGTAATTAATACAATTTTTAATACAGCTTTACAAGCAGGACAGACCGGGACTTTAAATTATTTTTTGTGGTTTTTGACCACCGGGTACAAGTTGTTTTGGTCTATCTCGAACAAATTCATCAGTATTTTGCGATAATTAAAAAAAATTATTTTGGTTTTTTGATTTCAGATGATCTGGTGATGAGTTATGAGTGGCACCACAATAAAAAAAATTTTCAAGACGTCTGCGGAGATTCTCTGTCAATGGCTCATTTCTTGATATTGATTCATGAAAATTTCACAGCATATTCTTTAAATGTTACTTTATCATATAGTAATTATAGAAATAAATATATAACTCTGTCGTCCAAATAAATTAGCGAAAATATGCTTTTTTTTATATCGAATTAACCTCCCCCGCCCCCTCCGTAAGTCTTTCAACTCGCTCCGAACCCGCGTTCCCATCGCATTAATTAGAAAAAGTATCGTGTGCGACGAGTGCGGGTTGGCGAATTCAGAGTCATGTGAATGCAGCACTCGCCTTTGGTTCGTACCACAACTTTCACACTCGTAGGAATTGCCAACTTCCCGCACTCGTTACACAATATATCATTTCTTCAACAGCGGAGCGCAAAACGCTCTTGAGCGAGCGAACGCGAGCGTTGTTGAAGAAAATAGAACATGAAGCTCGAGAAAAAACGGGTGTTGCGCCTTGTATAATGTTGAAAACCCTGCTACGCCTCAGCTTTGCCTCAATGTTCTCAATTTTATACGCGACGCGCAAACGCCCATTTTCACTCTCAGTGCACAATATACTATTTATCTTACCAAGTACAGGACCGTTTGTAAGCTGTTTATTTTACCTCAGTTTGACCTCTGCAAATCGTCGATTTGCTTGTATTATGCTCCAGATGTTTTCTAAGATTTTTTGTTAATCATTCGTACTTCAGGTTGAGTCTAAGAAGATAAAAAAAAAAACAATCAACTAACTAATTATCCTATTATATTCATCACATCAAATTATGAATGAATCGAAATATGCCGATTTTTTGAACTACAAAATGAAAAAAATCTGAATAATGAAACTAATGGGTAAGTTATCATGTTAAATAGAGTTCATCTGTTTGATCAAACTAAGTAAGAAATATAGCAAACATAATAACATCAAACGCTTTTATTTGGAAGAAAATTAATCGAGCAATTGAGAGTAATTTGATGTTCCGAGTAAAATTAGTGTGCAGTGTGCAGTAGAATAGAAGTTTTCTGTTAATTTACATAGCTTGCAAAGAAATTTGGTCACTCACAGACATCAATTGCAATATGGGGCTTCACAAGGGTAGTTTCTTTAGCGTTATCAATTTTTTGCTTCAAGTCATTACAGCATAACCATGATCCTGAGGCTCGCTTGCAATATCGAAGTCTACACTTTCAATAATCATATATTATTTTGGAGAAGAGAATAAAAGAAGTGAAGAGGTTTTATCGAATGAAATTTATTAAATTGTTGCAAGTTGCCGATAAGGCACTCAACAGAATCATAAATGAAGGTGCAACATCAACATTTTTGATACAGAAATTCATGGTTGAAAGTTCAACCCCTCTTACCAAGGTAACATCAAATTTCCGACCATGGGTTCCAACATGAAAATCTTTAGTTAGGGTCAGACTTATCATCAACCGGTGGCATCATATAGTTAGTGTGAACACCTTGTAATAGAGAGGCTCATGAAATTGAACTGAACAGCATGGGTTTCACTGTTTGACCCGAGTAAACATCTCTAGAGGTTTCAGCAAAATCTTGGATCCGCACAGCTTATCAGATTCAATGATGAATAAAATATAAGAATATTTAATGTCTAACCTGAATAGATTGCACCAGCAGGACTTTGTATCCTTGAGTTTGCCCAAGGCGGTAGCCACCCCTAATGCGTCAGGGGTGGCTGCTCCCATCGGTTATTTGAAGAATTCACTACATCTCCAATATGGACTGGAATACTCGAAAGATTGTACTGGAATTATTCGAGATAGTTGCTGCTGACACTTCATCTGTCATTGAAGAAATAATTGTTGCTGTTGGAATGTCATTCCGTAACTAGTCGCATTATATGCGGATAATTCTTCATCTGAGGCTGTTGGGAGATTAATAAAAGGGCCCTGCTAATGAAAAAATATCGAACTATATCAATGAAATTCATTTTAATATTTCAAGTCTCGGAAGGGGAAAAAAAGTTACCTTATAAGAAGCCTTTGAGAAGCAGAACGTCGGAGAAATTTTATTCATGACGTTGACTAAGTACATTACAGACGGGCTTGAACAACCAGCATGGGTACATAAAAGTACGGCCACGAATTATTTCACCTTTTCAGAAGTCCTCGGCACAATTGTTCTACAAATTGCTTCGAGCTTGATTCTTGTCTATTTCGCCCTGCATGAGGCAAAAATCTGCTCCGAAATGAAGATGATACAAGTTGATGTAGTGCAACGTGAATACTTCAACGTGTGGCATTCAAGGCTGACCTTTCTAGTTCATGAGCAAAACTTCAGGTAAGAATGTACATTCTTCAAATGAAGAATATTTTTATCAGCTGAATCTTACTACTTCAAAATTATCAATCACACGAAAGAAGCAGAATGACGAAACTGTCATGGCGGAGGGCAGCGCAGCCCGCCAGAGGGCGGGCGCCGGGAGGGGGGGGGGGCGCTTAATTATTATTTTGTAAATAAATACTTAAAAATTAGTTTCCAAATTTGGAAATACTTGGAAATCGATTTTCCAAATCATTTAGCATCGATCTGGAGAAAAAAAAAATGAAATCGGTCAACTTGTTTGCTAACTATACGTTTAATAAATTTTCATTGATTATTCATTATCCATTCTTTTCCAAATTACGCGAATGATTTTCCAAATTTGTCCAAATGATTTCCAAATTATTGGGTACATTTATTTTCAAATTGGTTGCAGTAGTTTGCCAAGTATACTGAGGTCCAACCTCTTTCGTTAAAAAACCAATAGATTCATGGCCAAGATGGCGGAGGATCGCAGTTTAGTACCGTGCTGCCAGAACGTGGACCGAACGTACCACTGCAATCGAACAGCGCTACGTCGGTATCGTAGAGCGCTCGGCTCGCTTCGGAATGTTTCGGAAGACCGAACGATCCCGATTTTTCATTTAATAGATCATAAGCTCTGTTAATCGAATGAACTTACTCTGAATTGGAGGTTTACCATTACTCTGATAAATCGATGGAATCAATCTTTGAAATGTAAGTATTTCAAATACAGCGCCAGTTGTCGGAACTAGTCTCTAAGCGTTTAAAATCTACAAACCGAGGTCGCGTGTGCACATAAATATGTCCAGTTACAGCGTTCGGTATTTGAAAGGAAAAAAAATTGAAATCATCGATGTTGACATCGATTTTTGCTCCCAGCATCGATGTTTTGGTAGACATCGATGTTAGCTTTTCGATACATCGATGTGCGCATCATCGATGTTTTTTGATTTCGATGTCCCATCACAACCTGTAGGTGTTCTCCCCCGACCTCAGTATACTTGGCAAACTACTGCAACCAATTTGAAAATAAATGTACCCAATAATTTGGAAATTATTTGGACAAATTTGGAAAATCATTCACGTAGTTTGGAAAAGAATGGATAATGAATAATCAATGAAAATTTATTAAACGTATAGTTAGCAAACAAGTTGACCGATTTCATTTTTTTTTCTTCAGATCGATGCTCAATGATTTGGAAAATCGATTTCTAAGTATTTCAAAAGTTGGAAAATAATTTTTAAGTATCTATTTACAAAATAATAATAAAGCGCCGCCCCCCCCCTCCCGCCGCCCGCCCTCTGGCGGGCTGCGCTGCCCTCCGCCATGACAATTTCGTCTTTCTACGTCTTTCGTGGTTGTTGGGAGATTAATAAAAGGACCCTGCTAATGAAAAAATATCAAACTATATCAATGAAATTCATTTTAATATTTCAAGTCTCGAAAGGAAAAAAAAAGTTACCTTATAAGAAGCCTTTGAGAAGCAGAACGTCGGAGAAATTTTATTCATGACGTTGACTAATTACATTACACACGGGCTTGAACAACCAGCATGGGTACATAAAAGTACGGCCACCAATTATTTCACCTTTCCAGAAGTCCTCGGTACAATTGTTCTACAAATTGCTTCGGGCTTGATTCTTGTCTATTTCGCCCTGCATGAGGCAAAGATCTGCTCCGAAATGAAGATGATACAGGTCGATGTAGTGCAACGTGAATACTTCAACGTGTGGCATTCAAGGCTGACCTTTCTAGTTCATGAGCAAAACTTCAAGTAAGAATGTACATTCTTCAAATGAAGAATATTTTTATCAACTGAATCTTACTACTCCAAAATTATCAATCACACGAAAGACGCAGAAAGACGAAACTGTCATGGCGGAGGGCAGCGCAGCCCGCCAGAGAGCGGGCGGCGGGAGGGGGGGCGGCGCTTTATTATTATTTTGTAAATAAATACTTGAAAATTATTTTACAAATTTTGAAATACTTGGAAATCGATTTTCCAAATCATTTAGCATCGATTTGAGGAAAAAAAATGAAATCGGTCAACTTGTTTGCTAACTATACGTTTAATAAATTTTCATTGATTATTCATTATCCATTCTTTTCCAAACTACGTGAATGATTTTCCAAATTTGTCCAAATGATTTCCAAATTATTGGGTACATTTATTTTCAAATTGGTTGCAGTAGTTTGCCAAGTATACTGAGGTTCTCCCCCGCGGCGCGTAAACCGGAAAATGAGTTCTAAATGGCAGAGCCAATCAGCATTGTGCGTAGACCTTGGCAACACTATTGCCAGACGCACTCTGGATAGCACTTGCCTCTTGTGGCACTATTGTCACCACGTTATACCTAGTCAGTGGCGTGAAAGTGAATTGCCGTCTCTGCTTTCCACAAAAGTGCTAGGGAAAAACTAGGTTACAGGGCTGGCACTAAGTAGGGATGTCGAAAATGCAAAAATTATCGATATATATCGTATCGATATTTTTTGGAAATATCAATATCGATACTGAAATTTTCATAAAAAATAACGATATATCGATGGATCGATATTTTTTCTACATTCCAAGCTCATATTGGTCGAGCGTCCAGACGCAAACGCAGATGCGACTGCGGATGCGGACGCAGAAGCTAGTGTGATTCACGCTTTATCCGTACCAGACTGTGACTATCAGCTAGCTTACACCGAGCCGATATGATGCAAACCAAATACCGGAGAAATCAATCAACGGCGATGATCTAGTTAATTTCCCTTGGAGCTTTGCACGTGATTGGTTGCTTCGATTTTTATTGGGTAAAATTTGGGTAGACTCGAGGCGTTTCCATCGCAAAAGCACGCACTCAAACTCAACCCTAACTCGACTCTGACTCAATTATGACCCTCGATGGAAACATCGTCATTAATGTGCAAATTTTTGTTTGTCGGTCTGAAAAAAATATCGATTTGCATATTTCTCAGATAATTGGAATTTTACATCGATAGATCGATATATCGAAAAATTAAATATCGCTGAAAAATATCGATACATCAGAGAAATAATATCGATATATCGATGTATCAATATTTTTTCTACATCCCTAGTACTGAGTCTGCATTCGAATTGTGCGCTTACTGGCGCTTATACGCTTTCAGCTAAAACTTATTATCAATTATTATTGATTTCAATCGTTAGGGAATCGTTTGGGGATCTTTGGGAAAACATTTTTATAATTTGGGAAAAATGTATTAATTTATAATCATTTAAATTAGATTATGCGTATAATTAGCAGACACGTGATTGGAGAAAAAAAACTGTATATGAATTTCCTCTGTACCCGAAATATCGTTCGGCAGCGCTCCCCGGTGTGTTCAAGGCAGTTCAAGGGTGTCCACAAGATTGTATGCCGGGGGGGGGGGGGGGGGGGGGGGGGCAGAACGTTACTCACCAGAACTTTCGATTTGCTCGTTATGTGAATAACTCGACTTCTACTGTGTATTGATACATCTTTTAGTAATGAGCTATCTCACCTCGGCAAGGCGGCGAGATGTATAATAGCGAAAGGTCTCTTTTAATTGTTTCAAAATTTTATTCCAATTTCTTTAAATTTTTAAAGTTTAAAATTTTTTTTTGTCTCTTTTATCTATTTTTTCAATTTTTTTTTCATTCTTTCTCTTGGACTCTCATTAAGCGTTCTCGTCACAAATTAAATATCATTAATTGTTTTTTTTTATTCGGAATCATTGATATATAACTTTTAATTTTATCTTCCTCGGTTTCGGTTTCAATTTTCGTTTACGCCTCTGTGTTCACGCTGTCTTTCCGTTCCTTCGTGCGTCCGAACTTTACATGTTTAAATATTTTATAGATTCGAGATTCAAGAGACGATAACAATTCTCTACATTTCTAAGTGTCTTTTCCGTCTGGAATTACACAATGTTATTTTTGCGTCCCTATTATTGTTTTTGCTCTCATGTATCGTTTCTCTAATGATTTCTTGCCTCGAATGATTCGTTAGGCAAAGGGCCTTGTGACGAAGTTGGAGGAACCGTCAAATGAATAGCAGCACGTGCAAATTTCAACTTTATAGAGAACAAATGATACTTGATAAAAAAAACTTTATCATGCATAATAAGTACTTTATTTTTCCTGTATCTTTTTCCTGAAATCAATCTGTGAAGTAATTGATAATCACTATGTGTCGAATAATCATTGATAGCAGCTCCTGTGCATAGTATTTTTTTTCAGATAATTTCTCAACACGGATAGCTAAAATATGGAAATTGATAGATCGAAAAAAAACCAGATCCTATTGTTATCCCATTATCTGCTTAGGCTTAAGAGTTGTGGAATGAATGACAGTTTTTTACAAAAATTTTTCGAGAACATCGATCAATACGTGTGTTTTGTAACTCGACGATTCATGTTTAAGACTTGAAAATCTTCTAGAAACACGGTTTGAGAAATTGTGTGGATATTTTTGCATCAAAAGTGAGTTAAAAAAGAAAGTTTTCACAAAAAAATGTCCCATTTGGCCTATCGTAGGCAAAATTATGTACGTTTAAAAAAAGTGACGTAATTTATGAAAAATCGATATTTCGAAAACGGTTCTACAAAAGAAAAAAGAAAAACAGTAATGGAGGCTTCTTTTAACCGAGACGAACACCTTAACATTTTTCACAAAAATCGGAGATGCAAAAGCAGACAGGGACCGATTTAACTTGGAACACCCCATATATTCTAATATTTTCAGCGTTTCAGTTCCTCACTCCCCCTCACAAAATATTTCGGTCCGGTCACACGAATTTTCGATTATCCGACCTATGGTTAGTCCCAATTAGTTCGGTTAATCGATGCTCTACCGTAGTATAAAAATGAAAAACGAAGCGCGCTCGGGTGGTAACAGGATTATCAGGGACACATCTTTCTTGAGATTTGGATCTGCGGCTATGAACACAAGATTATGGAGATAATTTCTAGTCCGCAAGCTTTTTTGACAACCGGAGGTGCCAATGATTTTGAGCAACGTGAAACAAAATTATTTAAACTAAAGTGATAATTTATTAAATTTTTGTAGTTATATGGAAACTTGTGTGCTAAATTAATTGGAAAAAACTGAAGTATTTGATAAAGAGTTGTCATTTAATAATTATATTTGAACTTGTGTATTTAGATGAGTTCCACAGTTCTACGAATAGTTCTGACCCATAAATAATTTATTTAACAAAACAAAGTTTTATTTTCCATACCCGATGAAAATATTGCTGTTATTTGAATAAGAGTTCTGGCATCGACGATTTTTTACAAAATGGAATTTGTACTTGCACCCGAAACTTCTGGTGACGCGTTTTCATCGTAGGTTAACCATAAACAAAGGGAAAAAATTATTAACAATTTTTCAGACATGCATAAAAATGTGTGATTTTTCCAGCAATACTATTTGGATATTTGAACAATGTTGGCAGAATTTTGATCTTTATCTATTAATGGATATTAAGAAAGAATAATTACCAACAAATTTGACATCCGTTCATGATTTGCTAGTGCAGGATAAAAGTTCTGGCCTCTACGATTTTTCCGGTGACACGATTTAGATTCTTGAACAATTTCTCGAAGAGTTCTGATAATTTGTATAGTGTTCAATATTAGTAAAATAATTTGAACAACGAATTTTATAGTAATCGATAATCTGCTATCGCTCGTATGGAAGTTCTTGCCTCTGGAATGTTTCGGGTATCACTATTTAGATCCCAGAACAACTCTACGAAACGTTGTCATTTTTATCTGTTGATGAATAATTTATCAAAATTATAAACAAAAATTTCGCTATTGATTCATTCATCTGCTGCTGCTCAGGTACGAATCCAGATGGGGTTAAATTTGAAAAGAAAAAAAAATTTCTGCCATTTCAAACATTTTTTCATTCAAAACTTCAATTGGTGATTTATTCTACACAGAAAACAGCGGAAGATAATAGAAATCGGTTTATAATGAAAGAAAATTATTGAATGAATAAGAAAAAAGTCAAAAGAGAAATTTTTTTTGAATTAAAAAAAAATAGATTAAATTTTTTTTAATAAAACAATCGAATTAACTGATTTTAATTTTATTTCGCTGTTTCCTATGTGAGATGCGACACTAATTGAAGTTTGGAGAGAAAGAATAATTTTGATGACAAAAAAATATATGTATAAAAGAATAGACAAATAAATCAGCAGGGTGGAACTCTTCGCCTCGGCGTTGGAAAAATCGAGTTCTACCGTAATTCCGTCCGTGCTTACCTCTTGGGTTGGAATACGAGCCAGCATTTCCCTTTTTCGGGTCTGGTTCGGTTTATTTGTTGTAAACAATCGACACAAATAAATCAGCAGGCTGGAACTCTTCGCCTCGCCGTTCGAAAAATCCAGTTCTACCATAATTCCGTCCGTGCTTGCCTCTTGGGTTGGAGTACGAGCTAGCATTCCACTTTTTCGGGTCTGGTTTGATTTAATCGTTGTAAACATTACTGAAAACAATCGGAAATGTAGGACTTACCTACCAATCATTTGAAAACGATCAAGCACTGTGGTAAAGTGTGTGCCATTCCGTTTGGAGTACACAGAAATCGTTATTTTGACTTATGAAATGCTAGGTTCCGGTCGGTAGCTTTGCATTCTTAAAAAAAAACAGTTTTTGCGTATCAATTCACCAGAACTATTGATAAAAACTAGCAGGAACTATAGATCTTTCGAGAATGCTATAGGAACTACCATGAAATATTATCACATCAGATGCTAAGCTCATACATGAGTAACGTGGCTGGCGCCCAACTCAACCGTTCACCCCGTCACTTGTTCCCTTTGTACCCTCCGCCCTTCCCCTCCACCCCCTCCCCCTTCTTCCTCTTCTTCTCTTTTTTCTTTAGACCTAATTGCGTCCCTGTTCTCTTTCATTGTCGTGTTTTGGAATAATATCGTGTGTTTAATATATTCCGTGTTTTTTGTCTTTATGCGCTGTTATGAGATTCACAATTTCCGTGCTCTGTCTTTCTTTTATTAAATTCCTATTTTCTTTGATCTACTTGTTCTTCGTTTCACTTCGCCGCCCCCCCCCCCCTCCCCGCTTCCCCTTTTTGTTTTCAGGTCCCGGTAGCCGTGTGTATTATGACCCCCTCCTCAGTTCATTTCTGTACCGAATAAATTTGAAATATTATTCAATTTTTCACGATTCTTTTGCGCAAAATGATATGACGATTGTAATGTAAGATTGTTTGGAGAAAAATTCGTATAAACAAATGTATGGTTTCGTTGATTTCTGAAATAAATAATGATATTCACGACAATAGTGTATTAATTAGTTTATAATTTTTCTTCCCTCTACCGAAACTCACAATCGGCCTACTGTTTAGGCAGGGACTGAGCAACTGTAGGAATACGATCGAAATTATCATCTCGATCCGACGAATGCTTTCCGACAATGATTCTACCTCTAGCATCAAGCGTTGGTCCAACAGAATGGCGATTAGCGACGGTCCAGCCTTGTTACGAAGGTTGGCCAAGGCTGCTCCTCACAATACACCAATATTGGCTTGGTGCTGGAGGTCCCAATGGGCGAGCGAACTTATCAATTGGGTTTTCACCCAATCTATGGAAATATATGCCTGTCGTGATTTGCGAAATCCTTATACCTGCAATCAGGTAGGATACTGGGAAGTTGCCAGTACCAGGAGTTTCTTGGATAGCTGATCACGAATCCGTTAGCAGATTTCCAAACTTCACAATGGCCGAGCCAACATGACGGCAAGACCTATGCGAAATGGCAGAAGAACTGAATTTGACAACTCAAAGATTTCGAAACAATATAAAAAAAAGGTCTGTGCCTTAGTATATCTCCTTTCTTCCTCTATTCAACTTCAATTTTTAATTTCTCAATGAGACTTTCATCCCTTCGGAAGCGTTCGCAAACGTTTGAATAATCACCCCTTGCTGTTGCGAAATTTGAAAAGAATGATTTTTCTACAAGACTAAAGTCACGGTTTTTCAACCGGAGGGAATAAACACGGAAAAAACTCGCCAGCGGGAAATAAGCTTCCGCGAGCGTGAAATAAACTCCAACGAGCGGAAAATAAACTCGCATGACCATAAAATAAACCGGGAAGTGCTGCCCCTAGCGGAGAACTATATCGAGTACGATGTTTTCATGCCGAGTCGTGTATAAATCGAAACAGCCAAGCAGACCAAGTACCTTTAAAATAAAAGAAACAGTCATATTTAATATAACTTGTAACGAAAAATCGCTACGAGCTTCCCCCATCGTCGGCCCGGGCTCCGCCACTCGCTCGCGGCACCCTGCCAGTATAACGAAGCCCGAGTCCGTCGCAGCCGTCGTCGTCACCAGCCACCACCACCCGCAGTTGGAACCACGCAGCTTGGATCCAGTACGGGCGTGAGAGCACGGCCAGAGGCTCGGGAGCCGCGGCAGTGCGGGCGAGAGGGGAAAGTAGGCCACCCGCCCTGCTGAGTCGTCTGATACCCGTACGCAAGCCCGCCAGCCCGTCAACTAACCCGCTCATCCTGCAAGATGGCGTTACAACAGCCCGCCACGCCGCCGCAGCCAACATGCCTGAAGCTCGTTACGGCGAACACATCAAAACCATGTACCTGTCGCCATCTGAGGACCACCGGCCAAACCTCGCCCGCTGCCGATCCGTTCCCGATGCTGTCGCACCGACCCTCCCGGCCAAACAATGAGACCTTACGCAGCCCCGATGACAGCGCCACCGACCCACCAATCGCAGCCCCGGAATTCGTGACGACCACTCGAGAGCCCTCGAAGGAGATGACGGCCCGGTGTTCGTCAGCTTCGAGCCGACCGTTCTACCGAGTAGGTGAGAGTATAATTTGCAAGAGTTTAGCGGTATTGTATCATTTATGAGAGTGCGAGTGAGCAACCGATCTAAGGAGTAGCGGTGCATTGTCTAAGTGAGTTTCCCCACCGTCATTATCTTTACCGTCTTCCGAACGTTGTTTACCCCGTTTTCTTCCCCGAAAACTGAAGCTATTTAGCTGAACACTTTTGCCGCCAGTCTTCGACTACGGCCATGTTGCCCTTTGGTGTCCCGTGGCGTGGCGAGTGTCGATCGCGTAGTTCTAAACTAGGCTTCCTGTATTTTCACCCTCCACCTCCCCCCTGCCCCTCCTCTTCCCTTATCGACCATCCTCCCCGATAACCACCCCCGATTTCCCGCCCCAGACGTGCCGAGGCTAATTCGTAGACGCGATAGCGCAGAGACCGTCCCCCGCTCCTCCCTGTTAGAGTCTCCCCCGCTCCAGCGTGAGCTACCCTGATAGCCACCTTTACAATCAAAATACTTGTAGTATAGTAAAATGTAGTTAAGTTAACATCAAGTTCACGCCAAGATTTGTACAGTAAAACTTTGATACAATTTGTGTTGAAATGTATAGTAACTTAACGCTAAACTAGTGCTGCATTATGAATCAAACTTTTATCAAAGTTTTAGTCTGTAAAAATTTATCGTCAAATTAGAGTGATTTTTTAATGAAAAATGAAGATAAATTTTACTGTAATATTTTTAAGATAATTTTTTTGTTTTAAGTTGTTTAAAACTTCAAGTAAAAAAATATGTTAGAAAATATATTAAAACGCGAGAATTTTTAAATTTCTTCCCGGTTAATTAATAATTATTACTTATAAAAGAACACAGAAGAGTAATAACATAATAAAAAAAAATTTTCGTTGATTAATTAATTTTATAAAAGGTTTTAGAGTATTTCAAAATGAAAAAAAAACAACCATTTAATTTGAAAAATTTATTATTCACAAATATTTAATTTTTTTTTGTACATTTGGTAATTTAAAAATTAAAAAATTTTCAACTAATAACAGTAATTTTTATCATTGACAATAAAAGAACTGGACTTTACGTCAGTCTTTTTTCAAAGATCTTCCACTAAATTATTTTTAAGAATGAATGAACTTTTTACAATCCATAATTTAGTGAGACCTTTAATAGATTCTAGTCCGCTCAAAGTATTATACTGTTTTCACAGAGTTTAATGCCGAAGTAAAATGTTACTACCGAAGGTCAGAGCAACCACATCTTCAGTTACTGTAGCGTAGATTTTTCTTGACTCTACCAACTCTGCACACTGAGCTTCAGCTTCACATGGAGCCTTTAAATCAATAAAAAATTATAAATAATTTATTATCATAATTAATAAAATCAAAGTCATAAAATAAATTTTTTTTACAGTAATACAAGGAATTCCCATTAAAGTAAGAAGTTGTTTAGCTTCTCCAGCATGAGTAGTAGTAACTGTAACCAATTGAAGCATCTTTGAGAAATTTTCTTCTTTTTCCTGCTCGTACGTCGTTCTCTCCTGCCAAGGAGTGCGGCCACACACTTGGGGTAGCATTAATAACAGCTAAGTAATCGATCAAAAACTTGTTGGTTCCTTAGCTAATATTTTTAAATCGTCAGTAGTATTAAATCTCTGCTCCAAATCGTGTACATTCATGGCGTTCAATGCATCACCGATCAGCACATAAATCATAGCATCATGAGTCATGTTTTTCGAACTTTTGAGTCTTCAGTTGATAACGATGAATCACAGAGGTATAGCTATGTATTTTATTCTAGGAGACTGCAAGATAAAGCTACAGATACATACGCATTATTCAATTGCTGATCATCAACTGTACGATCGTAAAATATTTTGTTGACCCACAATGGCATTCGGTAACACTTACTGGCGATTTCGTTATATATAATAGTAACAGCTTTACTGTCATTTAATGACGTACAAAGGTAAACTCCAAACTCATTAGATGACTTTCTTGAAACAATATAGAACGGCTGAAGCTGTTGAAAAAAATGTACCGCAAAGTAATAATTACTTTGATATAAAATTATGTTCTTAATTATTCCAATTCTACCATCTTTGGTTACTATTGTATTATCGTTATTTTGAATAGAGAAGTAAAAATATGGAGTTTGCAGGTTCTCATACTGTATTGATGAATCAGTGAGTATTGTTGGAATCGGACCACAATCATGGACGACAGAAGCTTTAAAAGTTTTTGTGTCGTCTTTTGGAGCAACAGGAAATTGAAGTTCCTCGTATTCTCTTCTTTCAATTTGTTGAAGTGGCTTATCCGGTTTCCTGACAAAGCTACGATAAGTAGGCATTTTATTTTCATATGGAAATGCAGAAACAGAATCTAAGGACCCATATAATCTGTAATCATCAGCTAGATGCAGAACTCCATGAGCGTTATAACTCATAAACTGTAAGCCGTATATTTGTTCCGCATCAATTATGTATTTTTTTAAGGATTCTTCAGCAAAATCAACCATTTCAGGAGGAGATGAGCTATTTAATAAAATCCGCATAGCAGAGTGGAGCAACAAAAAATGATCATACTGGTCATCACTTATTATTCCACGAAACACAACTATAAAAGTATATAGTAGGAGTTGACGGTACTCAGTAGCTTTAAAGTTCGCCAATTTATCTAGCTCTCGCGGTATACGGGCGAACTCTCGTGGACAATAAAGCTGAAGAGTTGTTAAGCGATTTGATAATAATTTAACTTTAAAACCAGCCAGCTTTTTCAGTTTACATTTCCCAAACGCTAGTGATTCGATAGTCTTTTTCATTACACCCAAGCATACCATGTGCATGTAGTCAAAAGGCACTTGACGAACGAGATCTATCGGTAAATCACTTAGAGCAGAACTTCCTTCATGATGGTCTACGTCTTTTAATGCTCTGTAATCCACATCCGTTCGAGACTTATAATTGATACCGGCAAACCTATTTGATCCATGAGAATAATCTCCTTCAACACAACATTTAGAACAGGGAGCTTTGGACGTGTGACCACGATGATTTAATACTGAAGCACGAGCTGGCGCATCAGCAATAAAACATCTCAATTCCAATGGTATTTTCCTTGTTTTATATATTATACCTTCTTTTAAAATAACTTTTGCTTCTTCTACAAATTCAGAAAAAAAATCTTTAAAAGTCTGTGGTTTTTTCTGACCTTTATACACACCTACAAGCTCAGGTTTATCATACAGCAAGTTAACGACGCGAAATTGAATAGGCCACAATGTAGTTTCTTTATTTAGTTCAGCTCCGTCCGTGCTGAAATCAAGCAGAAGCTTTTCAGGAATTGATTCATACGGTACTCGATCTAAGACCCGGCACAACATTTTTGATAATCCCATATGTAAATATTCTCCGGGAGTTACTTCTTTAACATTAGATTTGGTACGTGGAGTTTTCAATAAAGAGCGACAATCTTCCGGTAAAAATTGTAGTACAGGGTGAAGCCTTAGAACTTTCAATATCGCGTTACTTTGCACGTGATTAACTTTGTTCTCAACAAAGCATTTGGCGAGTTCAAATTTCAATTTTTCTGGAAGTGATTTGGTCGCCGCAGGTTTTTTCTGATCTTCTGTTGAATTAGCTCTGTTAGAATTGAAAGGTTGAGATGAATGGTTAATAATATTTTTATGGCTTTTATTTTCATCGTCAAGATCAGCAAGATCATTAATCATTTGTAAGCCCGTTAATGAAGAGTGACAACTACTGTCAGAAGTTTTGTTGTGTATGTTCCTTATTAAAGATGGATTTTGCTCCATCAAATTTTTTTCAGTCACCCGTTTTTCTTGTTCTTCACACGCGTTTTCCACTTCAACTGCATTTTGAATAATATATATTTCTTGGGCCACACACGAGACTTCTTGTCCAATTATATTTTCGACGCCCGTTTTATCTATACACGAGCTATTCTGCTCAATGCCAATTTCAGTTTCAGTAGTATTTAATTCTGCGGACGTGGGCGGTATGGCACTGTCATTAGAATTACTGTTACTACAGTTGAAAAAGGCATCATATGAAGCATACTTTCTTCTTTTTACTTTCCTCTGATAGTCACCCGAGACCGACTTCCAATGTTTGCGAGCACCTGGACGAAAGTACGGATTAAACCTCACTGGGCCCATTTTCTTGACATTTTAGCAGCGAATGTTCATCTGGATAGAAGAAAAAAATTAATTAAAGTTAAACTGATGATATGAAATGTTCTTTTTCATAACAAAAGTAAAAAAAATCACGAAAATACTGATTTTCTATTTTTGGCTATAAAGCCGTGGAGTCTCACTTCTACAGAATTATCATATTTTAGTGACAATTGTTTTTTCATATAAGCTAAACAGCATCATTTTAATTTCAGCTCTGTAAATACTTACTGGTAAATTCAGGGATTATTTTTGTATAAACAATTTATTACTAGCGAATAAATTTCAATTTTAGAAAAGTAAACACTTCACAGAGATGGAAATACTCTGATTAGTCCTTTATTTGCTCAACTTTGACTACGCCTTCAGTACATCTGAAAAATTATTTTTTACAGGTTAATCATGAATTTTTTAATAAAATCGATTTTTTATTACATTCACAAGCTGTATTTAAAAACTATTCAATATAGAATCAACAAGTTAACTGACAACTGGTAAATAATACTCTTTATTACTGATGTAATAAATAAAAAATAAACATTTGTTGCAATTTATAGATTAAAGACTATTACAAATGAGAGATACTTTGATTGGAAAATTTTGTTATTTATATTAATTTTGTTTAGAATTATATTTACCTGCTTATTAGATGATATTAGAACTCAACAGTCGTTAAACATAACCAAAACAAGTAATGGCTACATTAAAAACATTGATTCTTTCATAAGCGAATTTTATTAAATATTTTTCATTTAATTTAATTCTGTACACATTAAAAACTTACACATATACACTCTACACTTTCGTAAGTGAAATGTGCTGTATGCAATATGTGTAATAACCTCTTTACATGACAACACTGCTATAGTTGTTACATACTGACATACACTTATATACATACATACATACATACACCTATAGAAGTATCTAGAAGTCGAAGAGCGCAGATAGTCTTGCGTCCTTTGTGATTCACCATACATATACACCAATACATAGAACTTCTTGATTCTCTCCCCTTGCAAGATATTCCCGCCATTCACCCAAGTCTGACGGTACTTTCAGGACGCTAATTATATTACAACGTGCAGTATTACTATTGTGCATTGCTGTGCATATATATCTGTTAGTAGTGTCCCTATGCGTTGTTGTTAAAAAAGGTTAGTATTTATCCTACTCTTCAATGTTTAAATAAAGTTTTACTAATTGCTTTATTCATTATGTCCAATAGGTATTCAAAAAATCACAAGCACAATAGAGGTTATATTTGCTTGACCGTAAGCAATGTCACATTTCGGCGGGAAGGTTAGTTTGATTCATTTATATTTCCAATGGATTATAATTTATATTAAATATTTTTCATATGACGACGAATATTTTGTGCTTGTTATTTTTAAATGCCAGTTATTTTATATTAGCTTAATGATGAGAATATTTGTTCGGTGGTAGAATTTTTTTATGGAGACAATACATAGGAGCCAAATAACATACAGTTTCAATTTTAAATGTCGTGGATGAAAGAATATATGTTGATTCTTATGTATGTCCACTAGTTGCATGCTACTATTATATGTATTATCAGTATATAATATTTAATAATTAAAGTAATTATTATCAATATCGTTTTTCAGTACCTGAACACTGAATTGCCATGAGCTTGGCATTGGCAGCCTTTCATTTAAATTATTAACTACTGATTATTGGATTGCGGAAACTATAATGCACCTGGTTACATTCCAAGGAATTTGCCAGCTATATGTAACATTCATAAATTTTTAGCTCCTAAAATATGAATTAAAATTTAATTTTATACTAGCATATTTTAATAAGCACTTAACGATTAACGGTTATTAATGTAAGTATTGGTAAGTTTCTTTTCAATGGAAAATACAAAAGTATGTCTTTTAAAAACAGGACTTTCGTGAGTATCAATATAATCTATCTTATTTATTTATTTTCTCGAATTATACTTTATGACATTTCATTTTCAATAAGTGGTATTGTTGGTTAAATTTAAAATTTTATTGTTACAGTGCATTTATCTATGACACTGTTAAACTTAACAATATTCCACAGAATATTATCAAGCAAAGTAAATCCATCGACAGATTATTTTAGACAATTTTTAATATCTTGTAATAATTCACCAAAAATTTATTTTTACACAAATTAATATTTCACAGGAACAAACTTTTCGGAGTCGCTCAAAAACTCCAGAATTGAGTACAGAAGCTTTGAAACAAGCAGGAGCACACCTTCCACTCAAGAGCCCAACAACGCAGCAAGTTCAACAAATTAGATCACCAACAGTTAGTAGTCCAAGAGGTGTTAAGGTTTTAAATAATGTAGCCCCGATTGTGGTTCAATTGAAAGAAGGACCTGAAATTATGAAAGCTATGAAAGAAGGTTTCGCAATTTTGTTTTCGAAACTTGAGTGAGTAAAGTAATTTTTTATTTATTTATTTATTTCCTCTTTCAATATATATCGTTTTTAAGGTCTTACTTTTTAAAGAAGTTATTCTAATCAATTTTGTGTTTCAGGAATATTGAAAAAAAAATTGATACTATGGAAGTACGCATTGGGTAAATCTAAAAATTTCATTTTGAGTTTTACAAGTCCAATTACTATCAGCATAATAATAAATCTTTTAATTCGTACTCACAGGACTTTGGAAGGCGTTGTTAAATCTTTACAAGGATCTACAGGGAGAGACAAGTTTGATAAACCGTCTTTCATTCCATTTGGTAGTGAGGCTGACCTAGATGCGTTTAACAAGTATTCAGAAGAAAAGCGGGCTTCCATGGTACGCATATGTGAAACATTTTATGAAATGCACCTTATCAAGTTCTTTCATGTATAAATTTGCAATGTTTTATTTCACAGAAGAATTATCTCCAGTTTTACAATATGGACACCGATATAAATACTAATATTCGCGTTATACTTTCGGATAGCCGATTGATGACAGACGATTTGTTAGCTAACGTAATTTGGATAGGAAAGAAGGGACAGCAGACTTCAAAAATTAAGTTCTCTGATAAACGTTTAGCTCATGATTTACGTGGTAAGAAACTTGTTTGACTTTTTTAAATATATTATTGTTATTTTCATTTCTTCGTCAGATGCGTTGAAAACAATGTATCCGGAAATCACATGGAAGCAATACCGCGATGGTGTCATTTCAGCACTCAACGCCGCTCATTCTCGAGTTTATGCTCAGAAAAAAAAATCTGAGGAAAAAAGAAAAATTTCTGATTCTGGTGACAGCGAATTTTTACAAAAGCGACAAAAAATGTCGGAGGAAGAAATATTTGAACGTGGCTGGATTTCAGAAAATGAACATAATGACAAAGAGCCATTTGATGGTACTCAGCGCAACGGTTCTGAAGAAAAAAACGAAGAAGATAGTGGTAGCAGTATAAGTGAAGATCAATAGTAATGACGAGAGGAAAATAGATTTGGCAATCATATGGACTTCGAAGAAATGTAATATGTTCCATATTGACTGAATATTTTCTATTTTTTAATAAGTTGATTTAAGTTTTAAGTATTACCATTTTTATTTCAATAATTTAAACTTGCCTTTGTCTGTTACGTGCTAAGTTTTAACTTCTTTTAGTTTCGTATTTTTTAAGTTCTAGCTTACTTGAAAATTTTTTTCCAGTGATATTGTTTTTAGTTTTTAATTACTGTAAGTTTCTAATGATCCAGATTTTATCACTATCGAACTTTCTTTCTAATTTTATGAGTAGATTCTTTATAATTTTATATTTCGTATACTTTTTTGCCACTTTATACTCTAAATTCATTTGATTATTATTGTCATTTTCTTTTATTTTAAAATAATTTTGAGATGTTTTGTTTTTCAGGTTTAAAATTACAACATTGTATTTCTGTATTATTTTTATGTTTTAAAAAAACATTAATTATCGTTTATTTGTGTTTTGTATAATTTGCGTAAAATAAAAAAAAAAAAAAATTCATAAATTTCCCCTATTTTTTTTATTGAAAAAAAATTTTTAGTATATAATGTTATTTGCAGTTTCCTATTTGGCGGTTCAAGAAATTGTGCAGCGCCATCTTACGGTTAAAATTACCACATTAAAATATTTTGTCTCTAACTTCACTAAAAGTTCACATCAAAACTTGTACTCTAAAAAATTGATAAAAGTTGAAGTTAATTTCCGGCACTAGATTATACATAAGTTGGATTCGATTTTAACGTTAACTTTGCGTGTGGGATGGCTATCAGGGTAACGGTTCCCTGCCTGCCAGTGTTGCCAACACTACAGTTTTAACTGTAGATTTACAGTTTTTTTTAGAAATTGTCTCAGTTTTTAGTTCAGGTCTTTAAATCTACAGTTTTCTATTTAATGCCGTATTTACATATTCGCGCGAGTAGCGAGAAGAATAGCGAAACGCAGCGTGAACATGGATATATTGCCGCATTTGGACTACTATTTCATGAGCAGTGAACAACAGCAGCTGTTTGGTAACTTACTAGATATTGCTAGTAATATCTAGTAACATCTAGTAACTAACTAGTAACTTACTAGTAAAATCTAGTACGTTCACAAACTGCTGCTGCTCATTGCTCACGAAATAGTAGCCTATATGCTCGCGCTGCGTCTCGCTATTCGTCTCGCTACTCGCGCGAATATGTAAATGCAGCATTAGATGCTAGCACCATCTATTTTATTTGCTGCGTAGTATTGGGAAATCATCCACTGAAATACGCTACCTGACGGATGACTATGAACTAACCTAAGCAGGTCGAATGCAAAACAGCTGATGTCTAGTAAGTAAGAGATTTAGCTTTAAACTCAAAGAAATAGCTTTCGAAGTAGTTATAAGCTCATAATTATTTGTAAAGTTATTTATTTCAAGTTATTTCGTGTCAGCACACGAAATCTAATTTGAAAATGCGTCATAGAGTAGTGACTGCGTCTGCCCCAAGGAGAAACCACGCCCCCGGCTGACTTCCCAATATGCGTTCTATCTGGGAGGGAGAGCTGTGATCGGCTGTTTTCATGCCTCTCTATGACGCTCATGTATTTCTAGACTTACTCGGGAATCCCCTGCCTTGCTCGATCTGTCTGTCATTTGTTTAGATTCGTTTTTGATTGATTGTTATTGTGAGTATTTTTGTGTTACTGGGCATTTGATAACGGAAACATTCAAAAAATTACGACTATGATTAGCAATAGTGATAGTGAGTCAGATTTTGATAAATCACCACCCAGAAAGAAAAAAGTAGTGAGATACGAGCAAAAATTTATTGACTCTTTCCCTCAAAGATAAAAAGTTCAGTGGATGGCTCGCAAAGAGTAAAAAAAATAACACAAATTTTTACTGTTCTGCATGCGACTGTGACCGGAAATGCGGCATTCAAGAACTGATGCGACACAAAAATTCATCTAAGCATAAAGCGAACTGTAAAAAAATGCACTTGCAATCTAAGCTTACATCTCTGTTGCCACTAACGTCTAAATCGCCGCAACCGCAGCAAATGGCAAAAGCCAGTGAAAGTAAACTAGTTTGTTTTATTGCAGAACACAACCTTGCATTTAATGTTGCCTCACATCTGACTAATTTAGTGAAATCAGTGTGTCCAGATGCGAAAATTGCTGAAAATTTATCTATGAGCCGAACAAAAGCTCGGGCTATTGTAGTAAATGTGACAGGAAAAACAGCCGACGAAAACTTTGTAGAAAATTTGAAGGAATAAGATTTTGCATTGTTGGTAGATGAGAGCACTGATAAGTCAACAACCAAACATTCAGCTTTAATAGCAAGGGTAGTCAACTCCAATTATGAAGTAGAAGATAAATTTCTGACTTTGATACCAGTTACTGATGGTGCAGCTAAAGTTTTATACAATAAAACTGTCGAATATTTCATTGAGAAGGAAATCCCATAAAAAAAACATGTTAGGATTTGCATCTGATGGTGCCAATGTCATGTTTGGGGCAAATAACTCGATTGTCACTCATTTGAAGAATGACATACCCAATTTCTTCACCATGATATGTATATGCCATTCATTTGCGCTTTGCGCATCCTATGCACGTGAAAAATTACCGAGGGGCCTTGAAGATTTTTGCCGTGAAGTTTTCAATCACATCCAAAATTCACCCACACGCATTGGTGACTACAAAACTTTTCAGGGTTTTGCAAATATAAAACCTCATAAAATATTGCACCCAGCATAAACCAGATGGCTATCGTTGAACGATGTTGTGAATATATTGTTGGAACAGCTTCCAGCTATTAAATTATGTTTTCAATCAGTAGTTTTCACAGATCGTCTTCTGTCTGCTCGAAGTATTTTAACGAAAACCATGGAACCGACAACCGAATTGTACTTGGAATTTCTTAGATTTGCATTACCGATATTCACAGGTTTGAATAAAGAAATGCAGGCAAAAAAACCAAAGTTGTACTTATTATATGATCAGATCCACGCAGCATATGTGACAATTTTAGAATGCTTTATACAACCGGTTTACTTAGAACTAACTGGAGACGAGAAATCAAAAGCCAGAGACATTTCAAATGCCAAAGAACAGAAAGTCTTAAGTGTTTGTAAATGACGGTCGGACCCATATGCCAATATTCGAAACATATGTAGGCGGAATAATACCAAATTTGAATCGGTTGAAGAGGAACACGCGAGAGTCGGATGCCGATAGACTGACAAATTTTTACAAAATATGGAAATAGTTTTATATTGAGGCAGCAGCCCAAATAAAACGCAGATTTCCTTTTGAAGAAAAAGAACGTCAGCCTCTAAAGTCTTTACAGATGTTGAACCCACGAACAGTTTTAGATCATGATTTGAGCAAAAAACAAATAACTTCAGTTTCTGAACTATTATATTATTTCCCAAGTATTTGCCCGGAAAATGTAACAGAATTGGATAGGGAATGAAGGACTCTTCGCAATACCAACTTGAATTTTGACGAGACGGAGATGCCCAATGTGGAAGAATTTTGGAGCTATGTTTCCAAATTAAAAAAAGGTGATGGATCTGCAAAATTTCCACTATTATCGATTCTAACCAAAAAGCTTATGTGGCTGCCGCACAGTACCACCATGGTGGAGCGCTTGTTTTCGAGCATTAATACTATGAAAACGAAATGTAGAAATAAACTTACTACGACCACGATAAAGGGCACACTCCACACGAAATCAGAGATTAAAACTTGTTTTGAATTCAATACAACACCTGACCACTTCAAAAAATTCAACAAAAATATGTACGATTTTAAAAGTAGAGATGAAACAGAAAATCAAGAAGATTTTCAAGTTGAAAAAGAGATAGATGATCATATCTAACATGTTATATATATATATATATAGTATATATATATATATATATATATATATATATATATATATATATATATATATATATATATATTATAATTGTTACACAGGTTGGTATTTCTAAGTTTGTTGCGTTAAGTTGATTGATTGAAAGTTTCACGATCACATGATTTTTGTTTATAATACCTTCCCCATATGTGTTTTATTTATAACTACCATTAAATAATATAAAATAATAAAAAGCTGATGATTTACCGTTTTTTAATTATTATTTACAGTTTTCTTCAGTTTTTTAAAGTATGACTCCTGTTTTACTCTAGGATCGGGTTGGCAACACTGCTGTCTGCCGATATTTTAAACGCGTGTCCCTACGACACGCGAGAGTATACAGGTGCTACGCTGTAAAGTAGCTGGCGCCCAGCCCGACCCTCCACCCGGTTACCCGCTCCCATTTTATCTGACCCCCCCCCCTCTGCCCCGCCCCCCCGACCTTCCTCTTTTTCTTCTCTCTTTATTAGATTACCTGCGCCCCGTTCTCTCGAATTGTTTTGATCTGCCATAGAATTATCAGTGTTTCATCTTCGCCGCTTTTTCTTCGTTATCGTAAATTGCTGTCATTAAAATCCCACTTCTTTACACGTGCGTTCTTCATTTCACCTTGCCCCCCCCCCCCCTTTCACCCTGACCCCTCCCCCCCCCCCGCCCTTTCGCTTGCAGCCCATTCGGTGTTTGGCGTGACCCCCTTCCAAAACCAGGAAGGAAAAACGGTCACATACTTTGTATTTGGTTTTTCTTTGGTCGGGGGACTTCGTCTCCCGAACCCCCTACCGGGGACTTCGTCGCCTGGCCCCTACCATCGAAACTCGTGCCCCGGACCCTTGGTCGTGGTTTCAGAAGTTTTACTATCTATTGAATTCTTCGTATTCTATTTGCCTCCGCGTGCGCTATCCCGCCTAACTCAACTATAAGTCATTCGTAATTTCTAACATGCGTGTTTCACTCGTTTTTAATGCATTTGTTGCAGAAAATATAGTATGCACCATGTGAAGAACGCGGGCGTTGTCTCGCGCGATGTTTGACATCGGCGCTCGACGAAAAACGCCTGTCTTCTTCCCCGGAGGCATAATATACTATCAAGCATCTACGGAACAGGTAACGCGGATTCAAATTTTTTGTCGAACTTTCTTTTCATTTTGTTGGGTTCAACTTCGCTGAAACAAAAAATGTTTATTTTTTTGAAATAGTTCTGCGCCCATTGAAATAGTGCTTCACAAGATAAAATGGCTTGTGTCGGTTTCACAGTAAGACTAGCCCTGTACACTACTCTCTTAAACGCTGCACCAATACCATCATAACCACTTTTTCCATGGGCAGTCGCTCTGAAATGTCACTCTGCTTCAACACCAAAATCTACTTTAGGCTGAATTAGGTCAGCGATTTCGCCGATTCTTAAAACGGCGTTTGGCACCATCAGTCGTGTAAATTATTTTATTTGCTTTTTTATGTTTCTTTCTATTTCTGGGATGGGCAATCTTTTAATGTTGTAAACCGCGGCAGTATCGTGTTTCAAGCTATCCGACAAGAAGAAGCAACTCGTATGCTTCAATTCCGATCCTTCTTTATAATAATAAATAACAGGAAATACAGTGCATTCAGGATTATCAACATGAAATGCTTGCGAATCATCTTGAACCGCATATGAATAATTTTCAGAAAAGTCTAATATGACAATCACCTCTCTCTTAGATAAGTTTTCTTTCTTTTTTGAAATAAAAAGTGATTGCTATTTGGCGATGAATGAGTACCTATGGTTTGAGTATTTCCAATCTGCTACATTGCTCGTTAACAAAATCGGTGGCTCCCAACGTAACTGTTTGCAAAGTAGACTTATCAGTTGCTGTCCACGTACTATATTCTACGTTAGCAATGCACCTGTCGTCCAAAACGTCAAGTAATTTAGAGGAAAGCTCTATGATGCGTATTTCGTAAAACTCGACTATCTTCTCAATGGTAGTCGAGGGTAAAGTCTTACTAGTATTCGCTGTTAAATCCGGTATAATGCCCTTGGTAGTTTCAAGCATCTTAGCTTTTTTTTTGCTAAATGCCACGATACGTTGAATTCTTTTGATGTTTTATTAATGCTTGAAGATTCTGGAGCTGTAGTTGAAATTTTCTGCTTTAGGGGATCATTTCCTACTAGACTAGACATTTTTTCTTTTAATCCTGTCAATAATTCTTCCAATTCCATTTCTCGAACAGATCGCGAATCGTCTCTACCTTGGGAAGAATCATCAATATTTGCTTCTGAAGAGCTTTCAGTAAAACGAATGTTGCCAATGTTGCCAATATATTCAGAAACATCATGTATAGAATTATCAGCAGCCTTACACATTTTTTTATAATCAGTACATACTTTACAGTCCTATGGTAAATAAGAATGTAGTTGTAACGTGGATTTCGATATGGTACGTAAATCTTTCCTGACATGACGTTTCTCGCGTGATTTTCTGAAAGGATTTATACATCGATCTCGTCGGGATTTTTCTCACATCTCTAAGATAATGCACAGTGTGATAGTCTTGAAAATGACTGATTTTTGAAAGCAACGCTCTAAAGGACTCATGTGCAGTAGCCCTGAAAAAGACCGATATGGAATAGCTCTGAAAAAAAAACTGGAGATGCTCCGGCTCGGTCATAAATTTTGAATTCTGATTACCCGTGCTCGAAATGTTATGTTAAAGGTATCTCATATATACATTCTAAACGTTTGCCCGGTATTAATTATCAACTTGGAACATACCACGAATACAAGAATCTCTCAGATCTTGACCACACCAAGGGAGTGTCAGCCGTCCATGATCTTCCAATCGATTTACTTGAGCAAGTATCATTTGATTACATGCATTTAGTGTGTTTAGGCATCATGAAAAAACTATACAATCACTAGTCTTCGGGAAATGCTTACCGCCAGAATTGCCCTTATTTAAACAGAAAGTTGTACGTAGTCGATTGACAACACTTTAGCTGCACTGTCCACGTGAATTTGCTCGAATTCCAAGGAAATTAGATTATTTTAGTACTTTTAAAACCAACGAATTTCGTCAATCACTATTATATATATTCATAGTCGTCTTTCGCGGAGTAATCAATAATGATCAGTACGAACACTTTTTGTTACTTCATTCATCGATGCGAATATTAGTGAATAATTTCTCACCTTCTGACGATTTACATTTTGCTGATCAATCCTTGAAAACTTACGTACTTCAAGCTGAAAATATTCGTGGTCTGCAATTTCTTACGCACAATGCCCATGGTATTTTACATCTTGTTGCAGATTATAATTCCTACGGTTCTTTAGATTTTGTAACAGCTTTCACTTATGAAAATCGAATGCCCAAATATCGCAATTTTGTGAGAAAACCGGGTCAACCACTCCGGCAGATTTACAAACGATTTCAAGAAAGGTTTCAGTTTCCTAGTACCGATGACCGCCGTAGTAAAATATTCAAGGGATCTGACTGTCGCAATTGTGGTTGTCACGTCCGCCGCCAAACGCATGTAATATACGAAACTGTTCTGTCGAACAAAATGGGATCGCGAGCGCCTAGGCGGCGTTTGCTCGTGCAACACCATGAGAACTAGCGCAGTTCGTTTCGGCATAGCCCGATATCAATATCAAATAAATCTAGAAAGAAAGTTTCAGCTGGTATGGACACGCACGAGATGTACAAAGAGCTGGTTGAAACCTCGCGCGTTGAAACGAAAAACAGCCCGAGCCATAACACTCTTCAAGGCTGACCCGGTACACGGCCAATTCTTAGTAAAGATAACTCGAAAATTATTACCAAACATTCAAGGGATTAAGTGACGTGACGATCTCACGCTCAGAAGAATGTTCATCGGATATCGAGTGAAACTCTTTGTCTCGTGTCTGACTAGTAAAACTATATCGATTAAAATAAGACATAGCTATTCATACAACTCTACAATATTATAACTAGTATAATGAAATTTGACGTAAGGGCAAAGTATAATTGAGACTAATCATAAGAGACAGCTATGAGGATAATACAACGGGGAGAGAATTCCAAATCTATTATACTATTACCATAAAAGAATAATATTAAAATCAAGCAACTCGCTAAAGCGACGCGAGTATGATCGGTGATTCGGAGTGGGGAGTCTTCTAAGGAATTTGAGTCCCTTAGACGCGCGGCTGTTGCCGTGCCAGCCAAGGCGGTCCATCTAGCCTCCATGCAGTTCATTGGTGACAAAACGTAAATATGAGATAGCAAAAATAATTGAGTGCGAGAACATCGACCGACCCTACGAGGACGAACAATGCAAACCAAAAATCAGTCTCGACCCAACCTCTGATCTTAACCCTAAGTCTCGGGCCAAACTCTGATCTTAACTCTAAATCCAGACTCGAGCAACACATCATTTTCATTCAATCGCGATTCACTTTCGACTCACCGTCAGCCAACAAGTTCAATTACACCAAGTGCTCAGTTCGCAGTTTTAGTACACGGTTCTCAGCTCTCAGCTTAGTTCTCTGTTCTCCAGTGACATCGCAGTGAAATTAATCGCTTTATAAAATCTTCTGCCCATCATCCTACATTATAATTCACGGGTATATTCATTTTCAAGTTGAACATTTCTCCACCACATATTTCAATTTCCAAATATTTTCAACCCACTTCTAGTAAGGAATTTAACTATCGTACCATATATTCGCAAACCTTGGGCTAGAAACCGACGTTGATTTAGAAAACTCAAATCCTTAAACAGAAGATATTTGTATAGTATGGGTTATTTCTAATTCTAACATTACTTTTGTTAAAGTCTGCTCGTCCGAAACTGAACTTTTGCTGAGTATCTACGATTATAAATTGAATATCACTTTCGGTTATGATAATGGCAAATTGGTGATAGTTCAATCAGGAGATCACAGTATAAATAAAACAGCTCAAGAATCTTATCAAACTAGGTTCCAATCGAAATCTTCCCACTAATAACACACATCATACATACCCTTCAATCTTGGTTGAGTATGGTCAAACCCTAATTGAATTGTAGGTCTCGCAACATACGCAAACAAATTCCTTAATCACATAATCCTAAACCTTCGATGTATCATTGCAGTTTGCATTTGGGATCTGTAGTTATTGTCTAACCCTCGGTGGAATTGTGCGCGACGCATGCATACTTCCTTTCTACACAATGCCTGTCCGGCCAATTCACCTTAACCACGAACCTTTACATTTTCGAGCACTTGCACTCGGGATCCGTAGTATGGTCTAACCCTTAGTGAAATTGTGCGTTGGACACGGATATTCCATCCATCCTTGCTCCTGGTCATTAACACCAATGATAAGAAACATTTAACGATTATTTCATTTAGTGGAGAATAGTAGAATTTCCCCTACATCAGACATCATTATATAACCCAGTCTACATCATTTTGAACAGTGTCATCGGCGTCAACCAGTTTTGTTCTACCAGTGTGGAAGAACTGTTTCTATTTCGATTTATTACCCGCCGTTTGTGTGATCGTGTTTCGAGTGAACTCCATACGAACTGAAACCTTTTTTTCCATATTACTCTTTACGATTCATCTTAATTTGCGTAACTGTTTTGAGGTGATTGTGCGGGTGATCGATGAGTGAGTACAGGATTGGCTCTGATTATTGTTCGTTTATTTCAGTCGAAGAATAGCAAAGGACTATTACATGTTTGTATGTATGAGTATGTAGGTACAATTCTGTTTAGTGGAAGGATGTAGGTGAGCGCGTGAGTTTGCTGTGTGTCCTATGTTTGTGTCTGTTTTTGTATCTGTAGATATGGTCGCCACAGTTTGAACGATTATTTCTGCATTATTATCATTATTATTTCCGGACTACTCATTCCGATTTTCCCAAACCGATTAGATAACCGCCAGGAAAATTCTCATCGAAATTGCGTTTATTGTAATCATCATATTCAATCAATGTTTATTTGTTATCATTATTATATCCTAAACGTTATAACGTTCGGATTTATTAAGTTGTCGATTTACGAATTCTTATGATTGCTTTTATAATTTCTCTCAAATTCATTTGTTTATTAAACATTATTTCAAACCAATCTTTGCACAGTTTTACACTCACATAGTCTCCGTAGGAGCTTCTACCCTCATTACGCTATCCTGTTTGACCCAACCAACAATTGCCGCCTCGTGTATCCTCATGGAAACATGACCAGGGAGGCGGAACCAAAATAGTATAGTACGGTGATAGCGGATTAACTAGATGTTCCGTCATCTTGTTGAAACGTGACATGGTACAATTCAGAGTATAATTGAAAATCAATCAACTCAATATGGAAGCTCACAGACTCCGTCCTTTTCTTCTCCATTCATAATAATGACAACACAGTTCTTACTGGAAAAGGCCAAATTGGTATTATCACGAACATAATTTTCCACAATAACCAATATTTTTTTGCAGTTCATTTTTTTGATAGTTTACAACCGTTTTATAGAGTTTCGAATCAATCCTCGACGAACTGATGCATGAGACTAAAACTAGCAGCTGAAAGTGATTAAAATATTTCTAATTTAAGTTATAATTTGATAAGGGTAATTTTTCTGTGCGAGATTTTATAAAATTTTAATTACACAAAATTACAAATTTTTTTTGTGTGCCGGTGTTATTAGTTCTTCTTGCTCGATTGTCATTGCTTTCACAACGTTCGGTCGCTAGCTCTGGCCGCTAGTTTCAGTCTCGTTAATTATACCGTGTGCATATTATATAATTTCTCAATAAGTCAAATAATCCGGTATAACTAATGTATTCAATTATTTTATCATATCCTTTTTATCATTAGTGTACAAAAAGTACCAGAGTACCTTTACGTAGGTACCTGTTGGGTACTTGTACCTGTACCTAGGTACATTCTCCAAATAGTGCCTGTACCTTTACCTAGGTACTAAATAAAAAGTAACTTTTACAACACTGTGTACTTGAGAGTGAAGGTATTGGACGTCCTGCAGAAAGCTGAAGTTCGCAACAACGTCAATCTCAAAATGGATTCTTCAAAGCATGCAATCGATTTCTTATCTTCGGTTGTCAACAAATAAAAAATGTTTTGACCTTTCAGATACTGTTTTACAAAAACTTTCCGTACTTAAACCGCTGCGTTGGAAAAAACTAACGAGACCACGCCCTCCTAAAAATGCCTCGCGTAATCACCGAAAATGATTACCAAACGATCGACGATGAATGGCAGCAACCTTTAAATTTCAAATTACCAGGCTACGATGATGTTTCTGACGTGCTAGATGTATTTTGGCATGAATTGTCCAGGAGCAAATCGGTTGCAGTTTTAAGAATTTAGCCTGATTTGCCCTGAACGCCATCTCACTTCCACATTCGAATGCCGAGTCTGAGAGATTTTTTAGCGCCGCAAATCTCGCAAAACCGAAAAATAGAAATAAGCTAGTTACTTCGATGTTGAACGGCATTCTTCTAGCCCGATAACGTATTAAAAACGATTGCATAACGTTCGAACCACTCCCTGAAGAATATGCTAGAATGGCAAAAAATTTGTTGTAGACAAAGGCTGGGAAAAACCGCAACGAGGTCAATGGAAGGGAGACAAAAAATTACTGTAACAGCACGCGTATCAGACGATGATGATATAACGATACCGAATAATATGTGAACTGAAAATTATGTCTTATTTGAAAAAAAGGTTTATATAGTTTATTATATCGTTTATTTAAAGTTCCAAAAATGTTTGATGCTGAAAAAGACTAAAAATGAAGGTATATAGATTGTAAAAAATGTATCACTCGCACTGTGAATCTTGAAATAAAGTTTTTTTTTTGATAAAATAGTCTTCGAAATAGTGATCTCAGAATAATAAAAACCGTGTGCCATATAATTTTTTTTTAAGATTTACCTAAAAAATAAAAAATACTATAATTTCTTTGGACGCACTGGAATTTCATAACCTTGATACGGTAATTCGCTCTCATGAGGTTGCCAACCCTGCCGTCGAGCCAGCGATCGAGCAAGGCAGATCCGTCCGCCTAGCTCACCCTTTGTGTTTCAGATCAAACCGCCCGAACGCTCTGTCACCTGGGCAGAGCCCATTCGTACCGATAGAGACTCGGGATTTGATCCGTACTTTCTATACTCGCTAAAAAGACTGTCGACTGGTCGAACGCACCCAGTGAAATCATACACTTATAGAAATAGACTGAGCATGCCGGCTGTAAGAAGTGAGGACAACATCCAGGCCTTTATCGGCTCTGACTCTCTCTCACCAATGGATTCATTCGCTCTATATCTATCTCGATCTTTCCTAGCGTGGGGGTCTGGACTTTTTGTGATGGGGGAAGCGGCCGAAACCAACTCCGGTTGTGAGACAAGGACAGCATGAATAACGGGTAGAAAAGTGATGTTAAGTATGATGTCCTCACTGGCTCCGATCAAACGCTCAGTCTATTTCTATAAGCCTATGAGTGAAACCGCATTGCACCATAGCGAAACCGCGAGCAATGACCACTCCACTCATTGGCTTTATGCAATACTCAGGTTTGACAGACCCATCGGTTCTCCGTTTCAGAACTCGTGAACACGAGCCGTGGGAGATCTGCCAAGCCGAACTGAACCAACGAGCCTCCTTTGTACATATGGATATGTATACCTTTAGTTGCATTTAAATAAATCTGTTTATTTTGATTAAACCGGAACCGACTTTGATCTCCTTCGTTCCTACCACGGTTTCTGGGGATATATCCGCACGCGGAGGAAGCCTTTTCCTCGTCAACTATAGGCAGGCCATACCTCTAACGTTACATACGTTTTGTTATGTCCCGAATTCTTCCTTGATGTTCCACCTCGAATTATTCCCTGTCCCATTCGCCGAGGTTAATCGTTAGAGCCGATAGCACAGAGAAGGATCCCTCCCGCGCCTGTTAGAGTCTCCATCTCTCGTCCAAATTTTTTACGGTCGTTGCGAAATCTGTTAGATTCGCCTTCGGACATGCGGTGCTACACCGATACGTAGCTGGCGCCCTACAATCGTATCACTTCTCTCAGTTTCATTTCACTTTTTATTCTGATTCGTCTTTGATCCTTCCCGAACCAGTTTTGTACTCTTCCCCCGTGTTCCCATTTTCACGTATCGCCTCCTCCCGGTACAACGATCCGCGGGAAATCGATTCAGTTTTCTTGCTTTTCTCGTCTTGCTTCGATTTTTAGTTCAAGTCAATTTCATCAGTAAATTCACTGACCCCCTCCTCTCAGTACGAGCATTGCGGTTAGAGTATATACACTGTAACGAAAAATTCGTCACAAGCTTCCCCCTCGCTCGCGACACCCCTGATTTATATTGTAGCCATCTAGAATAAGTTCGCCCCCCCCCCCCCCCCCTTATGCCCCGAGAAAGCTCGAGGCCGCCGTCGTACAGTGGACGAACACGATAAAAAAGTGCATTAAACCTCGACGTCAACTAGATTTCATGAAAAAAAAATCCGAATTTTTTTCCACTAGGTAAACATATGAACTTTCGAAAACCGTTGGATTTTTCGCGCACTCTAGTAGGTATTGCCTTATTTCACGATCCCTGGTCGTAACTCGATTATCAACTAGTCTGAGTTGGTAATTTTTTCCCATCTTCAATTGAATTCCAATTATTGTTATGAACCAGAAATGCGCAGAGTAACACGATATACAGCTTTTAAAAAAAAATATGGGACATTCCATGTCAACTCAACCACGCCGTGTTTTTTTTTTTTTGGTCTCGTAAAAAGGATTCGGTATGGGCATTTTTAAGGGCAATAAACCCACGAACTTTCAACAAAATTTCATCCCCCCCACTTTTATTGGTTCTTGAGTAAATGATTAACAAATCTACAAATTTGAAAAAATCAGACCTTCAAAAATTCCACTTCGGTTTGAACGATTAAGAAAACCGATTTCTCCATTTTTTTTTGGTGCGCTTTCCAAGAAAGAATATGATGTCGTGGGAGAAAATCTCATTGAACGGTTTTGAATGAATTGTTAATTTTTCGAATTTTTGTGTTTTTCTACTCAAAGGCCACTCGGAATTCTACTTATAATTTGTTCGCCTGATAGAAGGAGGTAATACTCAACGTCACAGGATTTTTTTAAGACGACAAAATGCATCAGCCACGCGGGAAAAATTGTTTATTGTCGAATTTAGTTGTTTTTTCGCCATTTTTCAATAGTCGTATCAATTTTATGTCGACATTCATCTGAAAATGAAATTTCTTCATTGAAGGGGTCGAAAGGAACGGCCAACAAGATTTTCTCGCTGGTGAAAAATTTCACTCTTCGAAAATGATTTCTACTGTTTTCGACCCTTCCTCTACCCATACAATGAAAAGAGACACAACCACCGAAAAAGGTGAGAAAAACCGAAAAATGAACAACAAAAAACAATTTTTCCCTCATCACTGATGCTTTCTGCCATTTAAACAAAATCCTCTGAGGTGACGAATTACCTATCTCCATCTGTCAGTCGAAAAAATTACGAGTGGAAGTTCGGGTGGCCCTTGAATGGGAATACAAAAAAAAATTACCCTGAAAACCGTATAAACCTCCGATGACGGCATATCATTTTTCGAGGACAAGAAAGAAAGAAAAAATCGTGCTTTCAATCATTTAAATCGAAGTAGATTTTATTTTGCAAAGTTATTTTTTCCAAAATTAAAATTTCATTAATTATTGTCTCGAGAACCAACAATAGTGGGGCGATGAAATTTTGTTGAAAGTTCATGGGTATATGGTCTTTCAAAATGCCTATACTGAATCCTTTTCCGACACCAAATGAAAACGGGGTGGTCGAGTTGACATGAAATGTCCCATATTTTTTTTTTTAACTGGAAATTGTATTACTCGGAGCATTTATGGTTCATAAACACAATTGGGATTCAATTGAGGATTCTGGGGTGCGCGAAAAGTGCAACGGTTTTCGAAAGTTCATATACTTACTACTGGAAAAAGAATTCAATTTTTTTTTTCATGAAATCCACTTGCCTCTCACTGTTCCCCACAAAACATTTGAATACATTTTCCCCACACAAATTTTCAAGACATAAAAATTTGGAATAACTAACTTCACATCATGTATAAGAAGCCAGAACATCAGCCGCAGCATTCGAATCAGGAAGTGCTGTCATTTTTCCGAGCAGCGACCGCAAGGTTGGGTACCGGACAGTTCCATCGGATAAGTTTCCATCCACATTTCGTCGAATGTTAATTTGCGCCACCGTTCTTTCACGGTAAATCTGACCGCGTATACGGAACGCCACTCTTCGCCAATGGATCTCTGATGTTGGATATCCAGTCGTTCGTCAACTTCAATCACGCGCGTCAGCGTCCCTTCACGATCGGGATCTAACAACGCAACTCGATTCTCAAAAACCGTGAGGTTTCTCGAGAAGGTGTCGTTGAAGGGAATCCGATTACGAATTTGCGTGACAGCGATTGCATGATATTCAAGGCAATTTCGCAGTACTGCATCGGTTTCCGCCCGTAAAATTCCGCCTGCAAATATTCATTGCATTCGAATCCAACATCGACATCACCTAGAGGGCGCTGATTTGCACAATCTTTGAAATCGATGTGCCTCATGTGTGTATCGAATATCTCAGGGCGCAACAGCGCGGTTTTCGCGAACTTCTCCAACATCTCCTGAAGGAAATTCTTCGAAGAAGGTTAAATTTTTTGTTCACAACTCCGCCACAAATGCTAATTCCATTTTTTTTCCTTCGTTCAAGCACGAGCTACATCTATCCACTAAACGAAAATATATACTTTGTTAATTTCTCATCAGAACTCTCTAGTCAGGGGTCAAGGAAAATAAGGTCCTAATGGCTGCATTTTCAAAACTTTTAAACGAAAACTTGACAAAGTACCTATCAAATATATATCTTTCATGTGATAAAAAGTTTTAATAAAATATTTTATTTGATATATTCGAAAAAAACTAGCGATAATATGCTTTATTTGAACCTTCGAAACCCACCTAATTCTTTGAAGGTAACACACCAATGTTAGAGTGGCATTTAAAAAGTGTTAGTTTGGTAGCAAATAACATTTTTGTACGTTGAAAAATGGACCGCGAGGACAACGCTAATCACACTAAAATGTTAAATATTCGACATTGTTGTCCATTCGTCGAAAATTAGAGAGCAGAGTGAACTTTTCCAGACTTGTCGAATGTAATAGAGCGGGACGAGAAAGTTTCGACGTTACATGTATTCCAATTGTAAAATCGAAAATAGATCGCATGTTTTGGATACGTGAGACTTACTCCAGAGACTAATATACTAATAATACTAATCAACAGTAAGAAACGCGTATTCGACGATTCGAATTTGATCATTTAAATTTCGAAGTTAGTCCTTCGCGTTCGGATTTTTTTCGACCGAACTTTTTACCCTTTCCATAAATCAATTATTAGACTGTTCAGCCAGGTTTACAATTCCTCGTACTTTTATTCTAGGAATTACGAAATAGGTAAATGATTAACGAATTCGTTGTTCGTTGAAGCCATCGATCTGTAGACTCGATAATTTCAGAGTGATCGATATTCATTAGTGACTCTGTAACTAAGAAAAATAACAGAAATCGTTTCACGAAATTGCTATCATTGGAATCAACGTCACATGATATTCCTGCCCTGTAACTGTACAGGGCAATTTCACGTAATCGGCATCACTCGAATGCTTGCATCCACGACTGTGTCTCGTCCTGACGATTGATTCCTCGAAACGAAATAAAAGATTTCTCAAATATCATTATTACCTCCGACGTTCAGTAGCTTAGTGAAAATTGATGAGATAACAATCTTGATATCGCACACATCGATGTTATACTTGCCAAACGGACATCAGCACGTGTCTGACGAGAAAGGTAGAAACTGATATTTATTCCCCGGCGACACAGCAGGTTGTTCGCGTTCAATTATTACCACGAAGAAGGACGTTCTGTCATTTACAATCACCGAAAATGCAATCGTTTGGATCGGGGGTCGAGGAAGGATGTATGGAAAAACGGCGAAGGAAATGAGATGGATCGACGAAGCTTATCTACCGTTCGAAAAGTACTGGTAAACACGAGGGTGCTTTGTTTCAGACGTCTCATTTTTTTCGCTCCATTAACGGAATATTACTCTAAGCATATGAAAAATAATTCTCACCAAAGATGAACTCCTAATTTTAATTCAGAGTACTCGCGAAATGAATTAAAAATTTATCCCTTTGATTAACACGTAAATCTTTTTTTTTTCTAAATTATCTGTAACGGCGCGGCATTTGATTGGTCAGAGGCGAACATTGTAGAGAAATTTTAGCTCGTTTGAAGTGCCTGTAACTGATTTACGTTCAGCGCTAAAAAATCTGAATGAAACAGAGATGTTTTACATTTCCATATATTTAATTGGATTTATCTCGAAAACTATTGGCTCCAGAGTTCGGACTAGTGCATCTTTTTTTGTAGAAAATCAAATTCTCAACAAAAAAGCACTAATATAATCTTGCTGTAAAGTTAATGGTTCGCGAGAAAAAACTAAAAAAACATGACGGTTGGTAAAAAATCGAGTTTTTATCGGCGACAGGGTTCACAGAACGAAATCAGCTTTAAGTACATTTAAAGAGTGAAGATTCCTCTACAATTGTTGCCTATGACCAATCGAAGAACGCGAAATGCCGCGTACTTATAGATGATTGAAAAAAATATATATTTACGTCTTATTCAAATGGAAAATATTCAAATACATTTAGCGAGTACTCAGAATTAAAATTAGGAGTTCATCTTTGGTGAGAATTCGTTTTCATACGCCTAGAGTAATATTCCGTCACTGGAGCGAGAAAAGCAAATGAGTCGTCTGAAATGAAGCAACATAAAGTCGCACCGCTCGCGGTTATAATTTGGTTATATATTGAGGCGTTGCATATTCAGGTACAGGTTTTAATTGCAAGGATAACGACCACATTGCGTATCGCGTTGACCTCGGACGACAATGTTATAATTGGAAACCCGATGCGGAGTGATTAAAAAAATGTCTCCGCCGCAATAATTCTGAGTGCAATGAAGCGAGAAGTTCATTCTGATAAATTGAATTAAGGTATAGACTTCTGTTAATACCACGAAACTTGGTAGTTCGAAGACCATCAAGGCTGCTCTCGCCTCTCACGTGACTAAATTGAAAATGCATTGTTAGCTGTCCGACCGTAAAATTGTAAAATCTGTGATCGTTCGATACAAAATCCATCGTCGAATTTCACATCAGAGTAAACAACGTCAAGCTGTCGAATTTAATTTTGTTCCAACATAACAAAAGTGTAAATGAGACCACGAATCTAGAAACTGATCGAAAACTGCTAGTCTGCAAAATTCAAAATCCATGAAAATCGTCTGCAATCTAATTTATTTCGTCACTATTATAATATATAATATTATTTCGATTGGTTCGCTCGTTGTAAATTACATCAGCGTAATTCGTTCGACATTATTAACAACTAGCGGAAGCAATACTTTCAACAAATTTGTTACGATTCGAAACGATTTGTACTCGGTCAATCGCACAGATGCATATTTACAAAACACCCCGTTCAGGCACAATCGGTTGTTTAAAATAATCTTAATTACATTGGAATGAATACATTGTGCGCTGGGCCTTCGTTGCCTCGCGAGGCATCCTCGAATTTAAAATTTAATTTACACGCACCTAAATCGAGGAGCGCCGTCGTCAAGTCGCGCAGGAATCACTCGGCATCGCAAGAGTAAACAAAAAAAGAAGAAAGAAACTCTTCACGACGGCTCAGATTTAAATTCGATGCCCGTGACCTTGGAACACTACCCGGAGTCAGAAACGTTTGGCCTCGCGCAATGAGACACGAAGGATCTCCAATCGTTGAATATGAATACGAGTTCAAGAAAGAAAATGGTCAAAACTTCGGAATGTTGATGAACGTGAAACTCTTCCTTAAAAATATTTCCCATCAATATTCCGAACTATTGCCTATTTCTCATCTTCGAAGCTCACAATCTATCGGGATAAAAATAGAAAATTCCGTGTTCCAGTAAAAGATTTCCAGGGGTGACAAAGCGCCGTCGAAAAAGCAGTCGGAACCAGGACAAAAATTAGCCTACATAAACCACGATTATTCGTAAACTCGCAATGTACGCTGTTGTGTTGCTACGTCGCTATCGATTCGGGTATCATAAATTCAGCGGCGCCGTTCATCTATGTTATAAAATTATTTCATCCGTGAAAACAGATATTGGTCACTAGTATCAGCGACAAGTATTAATTAATCCTCGGCGTCTTCCGCCTCGAAGATGGTGTTGAAGCAGAACGGTTGGAAAATGTAGCCATCACCCGTGTAGAACTTGCTCATGAATTCCACCCTGCGGACGGAGAAAACAATTTTCAGGTATCGAGCAGTAGTTCGGAGCCGCGATGTACTAGTTCTCTTATAGACTCTCCACACCCCAAAGGTTTCACCCAACGTACCAGTGAAGACGAAGCGTGTGAAGGAAAGCTGACAGACCTTCCATCATCACGAGGATCGCGACCGAGAAGAAAGCCCAGACCCCGAAAGTTGCGAAAAGCATTACGCTGCGTACGTAATCTTCCGGCTCAGCTTTCAGCCCTTGGCGTAGCACCATCTCCCACAATACTTCCGATAACTGAGCATGAGCCAACGACAAGGCCCACAATCGCAGGTACGAGGCTGTATGAGATACCGTCGAGAGAACATACTCGATCGTATGGATACCCTGATAAATCATTATGTCGCCGAACGAATCATTTTCACCGTGACCACCATGATCACCGTGATCGTTAGCGCTGCTCGTGTTGTTTGCGGAAGCGCTGCCCGGCTGCAATTCGATGTCTTGCGACGCGGTGCCGTTGCTCTGTAAAATATAACAATTAACGGCTCAATCTATTTATTATCCATCTTGACATTATCACTCGATTTCATAACAATATAAGTGGAGGCTCAATCGATCCTTTCGAGTCAATTATAGTGTTAATTATCGATGTTCTGTTCTCATCCGAGGCTAAAATTTAATCATAAAAAAGACAGAAATGCATTTTTCATTTGATGTGTGCGGGGTCCTTTGCTAGATTGACTTGTTGTAAGATTTTGTTTTTCCAATGATGTTCTGCCTCTGGGAAGCCCTCGTCAGAGGCAGAACATCATTGCCGAAACGTGAGGCAAGAATTGGCACTATATTTGACTCAAGTGGATTGATCGAGTCTCTACTTATATCAATCCATTTTTATTCTTCGAGGATGAAAAATGTCGCATGGTGCCAAACGAACGCGCGAGATTCGTGACACGTGTTGAAGTATGGAAGAAACCAGTTTCCGATGATAAAATGGCAACTTACGTTTACAGCACCAGAAGCTGACGTCTTCTTCCGGGTCAAAATAATGTACAATGGCTTTGCGAAGAGCATGAATGGCATACAGAGGAGACATCCGAGCACGCAGACGTTTTGAACGAGGTCCTGGCCATCGAACATGTATTCCACGCAACCCTCATTCAATTCGGAACTGGACATCAGTATCATGTTTATGAAGGTTGTCAATACGGAGGGTGCGCAAGTAGATCCCCATTGTCCGCCTGGAAAACGAGAGATAATGATTGTACGCGGTAAAAAAATTCCGTCAAAGGACCCCGCCCAAACTTTGTGGGTTTTGGTCCCCGTGGATTTGTCTGGATTTTTGATATGTTGTCCTTCTAGCTGGCTAAAAATTAATATTTTTACATTTCTGCATATACTTCTTTCCGCGTCACGCGGAAGGTAAAGTACGTGGTAGGCGTTTTTTTTAAGTGGTATCCCCAGTAGCCATAATCTACGTTGAAGATTACGGTAACCCAAAATGAGATAGGAAAATATGGAATTTTCAATAAAATTACTGTGTATTCTCGAGTTCGTCAAAAACTAACATCAAGAAACGCCTTGCGAATTTTGTTTGCTCTGGGCACGAATATAGGATTTTGTGTTACAATGTTTATCAACTAGTTCGATATAAAAGCAACTCCAGCTTCCAGTTGCAACACAGTCTTGTGAAGTTCATTAAATCGCCAGGATCGTTACTCGTCTAGGTGTAAAGTTCAGTTCGAATAGCGGTGATTTCATTATAGTAAAAAAATTATCGTGTGTTTAACTAATTCTGGTACTGGTAATGTGCTATTTCTGAATTCGGTTATTTGTTTAATTCTTCAAAATTTTTGAACTGCCGTGTGCTTTGTTTTCACTGACACTCTTTCGTGTTACCTCCAAAATTGAAGTATTCTGATCGTTTCTTTTACATTTTCTAATTGTGTAAATAGGAATATCGCGTGTTCTAAGTTCTTTACTTTTCGTTTGTCGATTGTGTCTTCCGTTTGTCACTGATATCGCGCGATTGATGCTGATCATATCATTTTCATTGTAATTAAGGATCAGAAATGGACCCGTCCGAACCGTCAAATAGAATATCAAAAATGTCGGCAAATTTTTTTCAATATCAACGGTACGATAATCATCCGAAATGGAGAGTATGGGTTAGGAAAGTAGCTGAAGATGATAAAAAGTATTATGGCGTTCCATGTAATTCTACGATGTCGTGTCGACGTTCTTAAATAGATAAGCACTCCAAATCAGTGTTACATTCACAAAATGAGAGGCATAAGGTTTGGATAGTATAGTTGTATCTGCCAACATTAGGTCAGGTGCTTCGGCAGCAAGCATTCACGAGTCAAATTCATCTTCCTCTTCCGATAGTTTTAACTTTAAAGAACAAGTTCAGGCTGCCGAAATTAGGTTTTCGACGTTCTTGGCCAAGCATAATATTCCGAAGACTATGATGGAGGAGAATGATGCTAGATTTGTTTGAGAACATAGGGAAGGAACCTTCAGTTTTGCAAGCTACGAGCGTGGGAAAAACTAAAGCTATGAAAATTATAAATATCCAATACGACGAACGACACATGATTGTCATCGATGGTCGTTCTGCCACCGACCTTCTGAAGGCTTCTGACGCGACGACAATTTTTTCTGAATCTTGTTAATGGTCTCGGCTATGACAATGCCTCAGTGATAATCGGAAAACATACTTCTTTCAGTGCGATGCTGAAAACAAGTAACCCTGCCCTGGTCACATTGCCATGTGTGTGCCATTCTTTGGCATTAATCGCGAGTGCTGCGTGTGGCGGAATTCCGCGTAAAATCGAGGGTTTCATTAAAGGTATTGCAGCATTCATTAGCGAAAGTCCGAAACGGACCGCTATTTTCCGTGAATTTCAATTTCCATTTGAAGATAGTCCATTAAAGATTGTGAAATTGTATGCTGAAACCCGGTCGCTCACGTGTCACAATTGCATTCTGGAAATTCTTCGTAATTGGGTGGAACTGCAGTCATTTCTGTGCGAACAACGTTTAAAGAAAGTTCATGGAGCAGATGAATTGCTTTCCGTCAAGAGTAAACCCATGATGAAAACGTATTTTCTGTTTTTGGAATTTGCTCTCGACTTTTTTAATGAGGTCAACATCGCGTTTCCAAGGGCAGAAAACGTTAATTCACAAACTTCAACCTTCTTCGAACGATTTGCTTCAAGAGATGTTGGAGAAGTTCGCGAAATCCGCGCTGTTGCGCCCTGAGATAGTCGATACACACGTGAGGCACATCGATTTCAAAGATTGTGCAAATCGACGCGCTCTAGGTGATGTCGATGCTGGAATCGAATGCAATGAATATTTGCATGGCCAACTGGGTCCGGGAATTTCGCGAACGGGAATCGATGCAATACGGCAAAATTGCCTTGAATTTTATGCGATCGCTGCCACGCAAATTCGTAATCGGCTTCCCTTCAACGACACCTTCTTGATAAACCTCACGGTTTTAGAGAATCGAGTAGCGTTGTTGGATCCCGATCGTGAAGGGACGCTGCCACGCGTGATTGGTGTTTGCGAACGACTGGATATCCAACACCAGACATCCATTGGCGAAGAGTGACGTTCCTTGTCGCAGTCAGTTCTACCGTGGAAGAACGGTGGTGCAAATTAACATTCGACGAAATGTGGATGGAAATTCATCTCACCACTCATTCCGATGGAACTGTCCGGTACCCAACCTTGCGTTTGCTGCTCGGAAAAGTGACAGCACTTCCTGATTCGAATGCTGCGGCTAAAAGGGGATTTAATCCCATCTCGGACGCGAAAATGTGGGAAACGAATGGGTTAGGTGCTACAACCTTGAATGCAATGTGTGTTATCAGGTCGACTTCGAAATGTAGAAATGAGAGTGCCGCTACGATGACAATCACTAGGGATGATTTGAAGTTAATGTCTTCTAAAAATTTATATTCACAACCCAAGCAACCACCGAAGAGTAAGTTAAATTTACATTCATGTCAAAATGATGGTGATTTGGATGTGTATGAATGCGTAAAGTAAGGTTTTTTTAAAAATATTTATCAGGAAGTGGGGCAAATTTTTATGTCTTGAAAATTTGTGTGGGGAAAATTTAATCAAATGTTTTGTGGGGGACAGTGAGAGGCAAGGGGACTCACTCTTATTAAATACCCCGAAGTGATAGGTAAGGGGGCTCATTGTCAGTGTAATAAAGCACCCCAGTAGCGAAACAAAAGAGGGAATTCGTGTAATTTTGTTTGAAAACCAAAATTTATTTTCTTATCAGAAAATTAGGCTGGCTTTCTGCATGATATCAATTTTTCTTCAAAATTTTTGGTACGAATGAGATTATTTTAAGTCGAATTCGGTTTCTTCTGAGCTCATCATTGGGTTGTCTATATTATCATGGTGGATTATATAGTTGGTTGAACGAATAGTTTTCTTTCATCTCGTATTTGGTTTATATATCATTAGAGTCATTATACTAGTAATCCCTTTCATTCATAGCTCATTTTGGGTTGATCTGATGTTCAACGTGAATTATGCCTACTTGGGACAACACATAAAAAACGCATACCACGTACTTTACCTCCCGGGTGACGCGGAAAGAAGTACATGCGGAAAGGTCGCGTTTGAAATAGTACATTGCACAACTAGCGCGTAAAAAGGCTTTTAAATCCTTAAATCCTTCAAACAGGTCGATTGGAAATCGCGTGAAACGGATTTCTAACCTGGCGCGAAATGAATTTTTTTTCAGAATTCGTTGATAACATCTATGCAAAATTCCTAAAAAAAATCTCCTCTTGTCAAGTATAGCACGATCGATGGCAAATGGCGTGAAACGGATTTCCAACCTGGCGAGAAATGACTCAGATCAACGAAAAAATGGTTGATTTTGTTTCATCTCCTGACTCGGACGAGTCTCGCATCTCACGTTGCGCGAAAAGGCACCGAGATGAGATTTTCAATTGCAAATACGCACATTCACGGCATTTAAATGTTTCGGATTCGCTCGGCTCGATGAGAAGTACAACATATCAAAAATCTAGACCAATCCACCAGAAACCAAAATCCAAAAGGTTTATCCGGGATCCTTTAACACAAAAGTATGTATCAACGACTTTCTTTTACACAAAATTAGTGTTACTTCAACACATTCCGTGCGTAGTGGTAAGGTGATACAGCTCCATCATTGACGTTTTTTTTACAATTTTCCAAATTCACCCGCCGAAAACATAGGCGCTGGGATCGCCTCGTGCAAAAATTAACTTTTTTGGAATCTGGCACGATGCCTGGATCTTCTTGGAACGAGTGATATCATTACGAGTCATTTTAAGATATATTGTAAAAATTCTGTTTGTTTAAATAATCAATAAACAATTTTAATAACTCATTACAATAGAAGACCCAAAAATCAATCTAAGTCGAGAATTCAAAGGAGAGAACATCTGTGACAGAATTTAGCAGGAATTCTCGACTTTTTCCCGAATAATTTGTTTGAATATAAATTTGTTTGAGCAATTAGATTCAACAATCTCTTCGATAATTCCCTGCAAATTGTGTTGAAGATATTTTTTTCGGTTAAATTTTTGAATTCGATCGATTTTTGTGTCTACTAGCGGAATGAGTGGCTAACGTTCTTCGCTAATTATTTAAACAAGCGAAATTCCACCTTGTAATATACTTATCAATCTCAAAAGGTTTCGTTCTGCAGGTCAGAGTCCTAAGAAAAAATATTTTTCTGATAATTTGTTTGAATAATAATTTGGTTACTAAATAATTTAAAAAAAAACTCTTCGACAATCCCTTGGAAATAATTTAACAGGCACAATCCAGTTTGAATATTTGGAAAAGCTTGAGTTTTGTGTCCTCTAGGTGATTTTGAACTTTCCGGCCCCAGTGTGCGGCGCTCCGCGATTCGCGCTCGCGTCCGATTCACGCTCACCCTCTCGTTGCGCCTCGCAATTACTTTTTTCCAACCGAGTAGACTCGGGTGACTCTAGACAGTCTGTCTTTTAATTCATCGCGTAATTATCCAATATCGCATATCTCACTGATTCATTTTTACTGTTTACTACAATTTGTACTGTATATTATAGTATTGTATGTATACTCTCCGTCCATCGAGAAAACGGACTTGCGCTACGCATCGGCGCGTCCGATCGCGCGAAAATGGGGAGTACTTAGTGCGCTCTCCAGTATCGTGTATCAACTTTCGACTTCTCAAATTAACCATTACGTATCGTACGTTGAGTTCCAGTTTCCGCCCCTGGCCAGCACGCCGGACTCGATTCGGCCGTGCAGGGGGCTGATTGAGCGCAGACCCGATCAAAAAGGTCGATTTCCGCCAAGGTCATAAATCCGTTCCCTTGATGGATAGAGAGTAGGTAGGGAGGCGAAGAACTCTGAATTCGTCAAATGTCAATGCGAAAAAAATCGTGCTCGCTGTGCTCGCGATTTCATCTGGTTGTGTTAAGACCCGTCTAAGGGGGAGGGCAGGGGGGGGGGGGATTTTCTGTATCTACGTGCCTGAGCTCTATTTTGAAAGTAACATAGCTCTGAGTTAAAAGTAACAAAACAATGTTGCAGTAACATTTAAAAAGTGTTAATCTAGTATGAAATATCATTTGTGTGCGTTGAAAACGGATTGTGAGAACAACACTAGCGATCGTATTGAATGAACACGCTAAAATGTTAAACATTTAACGCAAAAAATGTTACATATTACCAAATGGCGGACAACTTCTTACTATTTATCTACCTAAAAATGATTGGCTGAAAACGGAATTTCAGAAGAATTGAGATTTTGCGACACTGTTTTCTCAGACGAGAATTCATCTGCTTGTCAGAGCAGTTCCACGTGCTTGCGAGCTACTTTCGTGGAATGCATGTTCATTTTTTCGGAAAACCAGTTCGTGAATCGCACCGGCTGTCTTTTTAAAACCCGAACACTCTTTTTGTTCCCGTGGAGAGCATCTAACGATTTCGACCGGTTGAGTTAATCTTCTTGGTTTCGAGGGGGGCAATCGAATGACGCAGTCTTTTTTTAACTAGAGTGTTCAGGTGCAGCGCAATTCAGGTCAACTCTGTTTTTTCAAATAGGACCCCCTATTTTTTACAGGTTCGTATTTTTCGCGTAAGAACAAGTAACTTTTGTCCCAAACGATTTTTGATTTGACGCAACTCTGAATCGCGACCGTGACACGTGTAATGCGTTTTTATTAGGCGACGAACAATGAAACGCGAGGTTATTAGTGTTCACCAATGTCTGTACATTATCATTACAGTGCGTAGTAAAAGCACATCCACGAGGCTCCACGCGCCTGAATCCAAGTTCGTGCGTCGTTCAATTTTGTGACATGATATCGCGGGATGCGATTCAGGGTCACGTCAAATCAGAGAATATATGTAGTATATATATATATATATATCGCGTTTGTAACACGTAATTTATACAAAATTGAAAATTTCACCATTTCCCGCATTTATCAAGTTTATTTTTTCAACATCTGGAAAACTATTATAGTTACAAGGATGTTTCTAGTTTCATTTTTAAGGCGATACTTGGGGCTATGAAAAAAAAATATTTCGAAACAAAATTCGTGAAATAAAGTTTGCGGAATTTTGAAATTTCAAAAATCGTGAAAATCAAAGTTCGAAATCAAATTTTCAGCTCATTTTATTTATATCATCTCTAACTGGTCTGAAAAGATCTTAGAATTTTCATGATGGTGTTTTTTCTTCAGAGATATGAATTTTTGAAGTTTGAATTTTTTTTTCAACTCAAAAACTTCGAAATATTTTTTTAAAGCGCCAAATATCGCCTTCAAAATGGAACTAGAACTATCCTTATAACTATGATAGGTTTCGAGAAATTGAAAAAATTACCTTAAAATATGCGGGAAATGGTGAAATTTTCAATTCTGCATAACTGACGATAAAATTGTTTTCCTTTGGCAGAACTTCGTTACATGATAAAAGAAAAGTTCTGACCAAAATTCGTCCAAATCATGGGGGTTGATTTCAATCATTGGTCCAAATGACATGGAATGGTCCATATATTATAAGCAAGGCAATTTTTACGATGTCATCTCTTACTATATTCCGCGGAGAAAAGAATCCACTTGATGAACATGAGGCAGATCATGTAGAAGAAGAGGAACAAGAGGAAGAGCAGCTGTGGAAGGAACTCGAGAAATATGCTTGCATATTTCTTAAAATGCCTGCAACATAAATTTAAGTCGTTGAAGCATGATTCCTTCGTCGATGCAACTGATCGTCGGAATTTACGTGTATCGGGGGATATGGTTACACCTACGAGCGAAGTATACTTACAAGTAGTTGATGACGCTGCAACACACACCGAAAATCATGTGAACGACGCCCAAGATGATTGACATTTTCATTTTATACGAGTTGAGGAAAACAATCTTGTTTTCGGCTATCTGCCAGACCGGATCGAGACCCAGAACATACGGTGTTCCTATGTACGCCGCGGAAGCTGGATCCAACTGGAGTTCGGCTTCCGTATTGATGGTCTCATAATCGTATATCACTTTCCAACTAGATCCGAATATGTTGAACGACTTGGAGAACAAATCGTTGTATATGACACCGGTATAGATGGAGAACAGGCCCATGAATAGTATAATATAGCGACCAGAAAAGAATATGTTCCAGATTTCATTGTCAATTTTTTTGGCAATCAGCTGTTTCTCGTAGATGATCATGTATGCAGCAAACAGGGCCAGAATAATACCTGAAATTTCGATTAATTAGATTTAGGAATCCTCGGCAATGTATCCAACTCACCGTGTCCAGCATCGCCAAACATGACAGCGAACAGGAATGGAAAGGTGACGATCGTGTACAAAGCTGGATTCGCCTCGCGATAATTAGCAATGGCATAAGCGTCGATCAAGTTTTGGAATCCTCTGGTAAATTTGTTTGTCCGATGAAACGTGGGCGGGTGTTCGTTGCTGTGAATGACGTTCAGGAAAGACGGGATGGAACTGCCGCAAAGACGCTACGTAAGATCGGTAACCGATGAGGATTTTCTCAATTAAATCGTCATGTCGCGTTCATAACTCAAGGTACCAAGAGAGGTTACTAACCGAACCTTCCGTGAGGCAATTCTGAACAACGCTCAAATCCTTAACGGGTACCCAGCATTCACCGATCAGGCACTTCTTAGACACGTCCATGTTGAACAGATTCAGCGTATGATATATGGCCTTCATCTTACGAACCATGATACTCCAAATCGGCAGCTCCTTCGCGACGTTGTGAAGAACTCGTTGACGGTGATCTTGAGTTTGGTTGAGTACCTGAAAAACGAACCCGTTTCATATTATAAATATCTGTTGATGAAAGACGTAGCGACGATTTCTTCTATGATTTCCCAAACCACCCGGTATATATCGGCTAGCGTAAGCCGGGGAAGCCCAACTAGTATCTACATGAGAAGCACAACGGCCCGAGGGGAAATGCACGAGAATTAGGGGAGACCGGGGCGGAATACCGGGGTAAAACGGTCTCGATGGTCTAATTTCGTCCAGAGGCCTCAGAACGCACTCGGACTGACCACTGTTTATCAAAATGTTTGCTATTGTTGAGTAACGTTGCAACAGTTGTCGCGCACCAGTCACGTAGTATGACCATAAAAATGAGCGAATTCGCTGTTCTATTATAACTTTCCGGACCGGTTCCAAGTAAGGTAACTTTGTCATATTTTGTTCTTCCCAATCCGCGTTCAGTTCACCTAATTCAGGACGTCCTTAGCTATCTTTGTGTACAATGCAATTGAAAAAAGAACTGTTAACCGTGGTTCTGAATATTTTCTCCATAAATATGCATTTGGGGTGGAATGGTCTACAGGTATTGTACTATAATAGTCCGTTCCACTCGGATCGCTTTTTATTCTTCATTTCACGAACTTTACCGTATGTTTGGTCTTTCTCGTTTGCAGATGGCACGTCATTACGTACGGAAACGGAGAGACAATATTGATCTAGGAAATTAAAAAAAAAAACAACGGAGTCCATTCCGCCCAGTGTACGGGGCGGAACGGACTTCAAGACACTTTTTCAGTTTATTGATGTAACAAACAGAATATATTATTTTATCCTATCCTTGTTTGCATATTTTATTTCAAAAATGTTGGAATAAACGGTTCCTAATTTTTATAATTTTTTTTCATCATCGAGGCCTCAAAAATTTGCTTTAAACCTTAAGCGGGCCATTCCGCCCCGATTTCCCCTACTTCGGACTTTCAGCAAATCACAACACAATTTCTCCCGCGGTAGCACATTTCAAAGAAAACGGGAGGCTGGGTCTTATCACGGGATCTTTATAGTGTCATAAAAGTACAATACACGCGATGAAATTTTCTTTAAATATAGGAGACACTAGACTCGAAATTATTATTATTATTCAACGATTCTAAAGGCCATTAGTGAAGACATGATTCATGGATTCCGTGGCATTCGACGCAGTATTTTCTTAAATTATTCTCTTTCCCCACAGAAAGAATTGAAAATGAAGTTTCATAAAAATTGATTTCACCCTTCAAAAGCTCAATGACGTTTTTTATGGAATATTGTCCTTGATATCCTTGGATGATGAGTCACGCGGGACTATCGGTGAAAGTGTTTAAAAAATCGCAGACGTTGCATTCGAAACTAATGGCGTGCGAATCTTATTCGAATCTGAAGGTTCGATTCGATATTCCATTGAATATCGAATTATCTTTCGAACCTTATGAAATATTCGAATCGCTTGAACTATTAAAATCATTTAAGTCTTACATAAATATAAATAATCAATGTAAATAATAAACTGACCAGCACTTTAATTTATCAATATCATATGAAATTATTGAATACTCGACAAAAATTATGATATAGCAATGTATTGCAATAAAATGTTTTCATCTTACCAGCCTAGAAGTAATAAGAGATAACAAATGAGAATAAACTGATGTGGGCTTTAAGAATTGAAGGGCCGGATCAAATAACGACTTTGACGCTCGACCAAGAGCATTTGACCCGGATTGTATTCAATCGCCGCTGACCTTGGAGTAAATTTGTAATATTAAAAAAACATTAACAAATTTTATGATTGTGCAAAACTGTCAGCGAGGAAGTTGTTCGCAATGATTCAAAGTATGCGTATGGTAAGTTACAAGAATTTGCATACTATATTTTCGGAAATAGGAAGAGTAGTAATTCCGGAGCTGACTACCTCGCGTATTTACTAGTATCATAATTTTCAGGAAAACATGAAAATCCCTCATAAATGAACTAAAATCAAGAGCTATCACGGTTATTTATAATTCTAACCATTGTTAATACCAAATTGTGAAATAATGGATGTCCGTAAAATAATTTTACGGAATTACTCCACAAAAAGCATGCCACGAAAACGCTCGCGAGATTATTATGATGCTTTGCAAAAGAGATGGTACTTATAAAGTAAGTATTTCGAATTATAACTTTTTATGTACATGTGCCAAATTTATAAACTAACCTCCTAGAAGTTTACTTTTTATGCGTTCGCTGTTTAGATATAACTATGAATGTAATAAGATTTATCTATCTACCATTATTAAATAATACAAACATTAATATTTATTATATCGAAGAGTTTCATTTCAATAATGAAAGATATTTGAGCGTTTTTTTTTGAAAATTATGTTACCAGTGCATACGCGTGGTAGTCGACGCGAATGACGTCGGTACTAGAACTCTCCATATTTCTGAAAATATTACATGGAAATTCTTGTAACATAGCACAATCGTAAGATTTGTTAATGTTTTTTTAATTAAAACTGTGCTCCGCGATCTCAGCGGCGATTGTCGTTATTCGATACGGCCCTTCAATTATACTTGGCACGAAGGACTTTTTTATCTTTTAGATTTCATTAATTATGTTGTTTTTTTTTCTTCAAGTTTATAAAAATTCAATAAGATTTTGATTTATAAAAATTTGTTGAAATTTTTTGAATCGAGTTATTTTATAAGCGAGAAAAAAAGTATAAGTAATATATTTGTTTTTATTTGATTGTACCTTTGAATTCTACGGTACAAATTAGCTCTAGAAATTAGCGAGCCAAACTGATAATGAATGGATCATTTTTACTAGTATCCTCGATTATTTTCGTTTATTTCTTTAGCATCAATGTGAAATATTCAGTCCATATGTGGGGAATGATTTAATTCAGCAATTATTTCTATTTATTATACCTAATAGATTGATAGAATGGACAGTCTAAACACACATAAATATAGCAGTAATATCACAGATTCAGAGTTGAGCTGAAATTCGAAAAAAAAGTCGAACTATTCAAACCATTCGAACGATTCGAAGGTTGCGAATTATTCGAATTTCGAATCGAGTTATTCGATTCGATTCGCCTCAAATTATCGAATATTCGCACACCTCTATTCGATCACCACTGCCAGATGATCGCAAATCCAACTTGTTAGAAATGATAGGGCGCCGAGCGAATGTGCTACTTACGTACCAAGTTCAAATCCTCAAGGCGCGTTCGGACTCCTTTGACCATTTCTTGACGCTCGGTGTGGCTGTTCGGACAGGGATACAGCGACGCGTGGAATCCGTTGCACACCTTCTTGATGCGTGACTTCAGCTGTTCTCCTTGAAAGAAGGCGACGAATACCGTCTTGTAAATCGCGTTTCCCTGGAAAAATGTCGTTTCTGCGTGAACATCGTGAAATTTGAGGAAAAAAAACGAATGTGGCCTAAAAACGTTCGTAACGTTCATGACGTCGATTCTCGGTTCGTACTCACGGTGTTTGGATCTTCTAGTGGCTTATCCAGCTCATTTTGGCGGAGAAACACGTTACCACGGGAAATACGCCACAGCATTCTTTCAAAAGCCGGAACTCGTTCGCGATTTATGACACCAGCGACAAATCTGAAAAGAAGGGTTGCCGAGAAATCATGAAACAGATAACACGCGCACAAAAAAAAAAAGAATCCAACACCCAGAGGGAAAAAACGCCTAGCGCCTCGTTTTCGAGTGTGCTGAGACCGAATACGACCATGAATTTTTTTTTCAAATATCGGTTTCCCCGTTACCATCCCCTTATGAGAGTTGGAATGTGGTTTCTGATACCAAATCGAGTAGGGTGTAAATCTCTATGTTTTCTGGGCCACTGAGAATGAAAAAGCTGTCTCACATGACCTCGATCCTAGTGTCGACCCAAAAACGCCACTTTACCGCTCCCATACGCCCCCTTAGGAGGGTCGCATAGTATTTTTTTTTCATTCAAGATCAAGTGGTGTGTACATTTCTGTGTCGTCAGGGCCACTAAGGACGAAGTCGGCCATAGCAAATGAATCCGATCCCTTCGTTTTCCCCCATCACCCTTTACCTTCGCCCTCACGTGAGTTGTCTCAATTTTTTGTCTCCATTCTTTGCTCATCACTCTATTGTTTTGCCAACAAGAATGGAAGCCATTTCCGTATTCATTATTGCGAGTAGGACACCTCTACGTGTCGGAGGCGGATAACGACCATGGAGGCGTCCTGTTTTACCTAGGAACTTATCCGGTTAACAGTTATACATGTATACCGTGTAAAATAGGGGATCGGATTTATTCTCAGTGGTATTTTTCATTCTCAGTGGCCTAGGCAACATAGAAATACACGCCCCACTCGATTTTGTATTAAAAAAACACATTTCAACCCTCATAAGGGGGTGTATGGGGGCGGTAAGAGTGGCGTTATAGGTCGACACTAGAATCGAGATCACGTGAGAAAATTCTCGAGTTTTCACGATTTTTTGATATGTGTAGGAAAGATTGCAAGAAAACTATACGATTGATTGAAACCAATGACAGTTTTTTATGTTCAGAATGAAATTCTCGTCTAGTTAAGTCTGCAAAATTATTTAAATAGCTTGTTTAAACAATTTTTGTAGCACGTTGAAATGATGTTTTTTTTTGTCTAAACGTGTTTGTCTTCAAACTTGCTCGTAATATAGAATTTTGCAATCTTTTCGTGTTGTTATAGGTAAAACTAGAAGGAAAACGCATAAAAATTGAAAAAAAAGTTCAATTTCTGTTTTGGGCAAGCATTACGAGCCTCACTCCTCCCGCAGCTGTGAAACTTCAATAATGAGGCTGTATGCACATATCCACATAAAACCTGTATGTATTGATATCCTTGGGAAAAAAATGATTTTATGCTCCAGAAATGTACTTGAAACTATGCCAAAAAGTTCGCTATGTCGAGTTGTTCCTGTCTATCTTGAAAAAAAGCCCGGAAAACAGTGCGCTTTAAGCCTCTTAAGGCAGGACCACCATTAAGGTGACTTCAACAAATTTGGAACAACGACAGAGGATCGAACAACAATTTTAGTACACAGAGTACTTTTTATGAGCTCAGAGATACCGTAAAAATAAGTGGGGGTCACCGAACTAAATTGAGAGAAATAAATTTCCAAAGTTGAGCTGTTATACATCACTATTGTCAGTTGGTATCAAGCGTTTACACATCGTTCTGTATGAAGTGTTAAAAAGAAATGACAGTTTCTGACGAAAAACATTTATATCGAGCAATAATTATGGTCTAAGCTATGTCTATGAAGAAAAGTACTAGTTTCCGAAGTAATAATAAAGATATTTAATTGCAAACATGAATTATCAACGGTCGGCATTATGCATGCAACGCAGAAAACGTCGTGAAGTCGGTAATACCGAAGCGGTATACACGTTCTCTTACTGATGTTTTGGATTCTACTAATGACGAAATATTTGTCAAAATGTTTTCATTAAAAAAAATTATTTTGACATGGACATTTTTTAGTTTTATTATTAGGGGTTAAGTTGTACCTAATACACTCCTTAGCGACCAGTTGGCAATGAAAGTCTTTTGTAAATTAATTTATGTAAAAAAGAACAAACTATTTCAGGTAACCCCCAATGGTGTCGTAGAGTGATACGGCCCGTTCTGGTGGAGCCACCTTAACAGCATCATTCGCGTTGCAAATTTATCAACAAATAAAAATTGGGCAACGACGAGTATTCAAACTTGACTCGATCCAGATTCAACGGTATGAAACGAAGCTTGCGCAGCCTCGGGATTTGCGTTTATAATCTCGTAATATTCGGCAAGGCTGAACTGCCAAGCATCTCCGGTTTTTTTCTCTCGCACACTCTCATTTTGCAATGACGCGAAACTCACTCCAAACGACCGCGCGATTGAGTCTGCTGAACGGCGGCTGCCTCCTCGTGAATGAGAGCTCTCGTTATGGAGTCGTTCACTTCTTCCTGCTGGTAAAATCAATTCTTGAACCGTTAAGAACGAAGTTGCATGCGTGACCACAGGGTTGAATCGGAATACGCGTAACGATCTTACCTCTGTGAAAAATACTTGAGTTTTTTCGAGAACGTGACGCAATTCGGTGAGCTCGAGAAAGTTGCTCTTCAGGTTTATAGCGTTTTGACTCAGCTCCAATATATCGTTTTCCGTCTTATCCAAATGAGCCTGTAATCGAAACTCGTGGCAATTAAATTCTCCAACGACCTATACACAATAATTTGTCAAGTCGATTGTCATCTTACCTCCAGGTCTATGATTTCGCGAGGATTCGGTGCTCGAGGCAGCTCCAGAAGATGTTCTTGCGTCGGGACTTCGTCCTTTGTTATCTCCGCCTCGATGTATCGCAGCTTTCGTTCCATCTCGTCGCATCTTCGGACTTCGTTGACGAACTTACGTTGGAATATGTTGACATCGGCGTTCAACTGAGAACATTCAGTACCACGTGAATCAAAAACATCGAACCGGCAATAACCTCGTGGTGATTGGGGTAATGTCAAATTTTCCCTAATCAGGAGATATCTGTTACCGTATTACGCCTTCGCTACTCGCGTAGGTCTGGTAGCGACCAGAGCCACTATGTGTTAACCCTTTGAAAGACATATTTTTTTTTCTAGCGAATTTTGAATCTCACGGCTCCTTTGAGGTCTTGTAAGCCTTGATCCTAATTAGGGACACGAAAACCCCCAGAATGCCAAAGTTGAGAATTGGCCTTTATATAGACTTTTGACTTATTTGACAACAGACATGTAATTAGTGAGGCCGAAAATCCTAATGTAATAAAGTTCAGATCGCTTAGTCAAATTTTCACTGACTCCCGATTGAGGCTAATTACACGAAGTTTATTGTATGCGCGGAACGCGTTCGCCATATTAAAATTTCGCAAATCTGATGACAAATTCGTAATCAGGGACCCCACGGATACATGTATATTCATGCACCAACGTCAGTTTCTCGATTGGTGAAATTTCCTGTTATCGATTTGTTGGGAAGTAAGATGTCGAAAAAACAATAAAGTGGAAAACTGACTAAAAATAAGTGCAGGCGCATCTTAGCGATATGGAACAGTTCGGAGTTTTGTTATTTAACGTCGAGTACCTGCCTCGCGGCTCAATCTCCACGGCCCCCATGAGCGACGGACTGAGATACGCCCAGTCAGCGCTTGGCTGCAGGACATGTCTAAGGGTGTGTTCCCTTTCTCGCATGAAGCGCATGGATGCATGAAAATCCGTTCCGTTGGAGAAGATGAAAATCTTCTCCATGCGCGTGTGGCGACCATATTTCCACACACTTACACACACACACACGAACATAGACTCACAGCAAACTCACGCGCTCATCTACATCCTTCCACTGAACAGAATTGTACACACTCATACATACAAACATGTAAATGAATAGTCCTTTGTTGTAATATTTCCGTTCTTCACACGCATCCTAGAACTTTCCTCACTTTTCCTTCCTAACCGGACCTTTCCCTATCCTTCGGTTCCCAGAAGGAGTAGCCGCATGACCAGCGTCGCGGAGCCATATAAAATCTGGCGACCAAGTGCGCTGGCGAGCGGAGGTTTTTTCCAGGTCCCTTTTCGCGGACCCTCGGTACCTTTCCTCCAAAAACCTATTTCTTTCTTTTTCCTTTTAGCTTTCCTTTTTCTTTTATGACTTTTTGGCACGTATGCACTCGCGTACCGAAGAGTCAGTCTATCCGATCCTACCATGTTGAGCGCATCGTTTTCCCTACACGACCTCACTTGCGACATCATTCCGCACACAATTCACTTGCCATTTTTCAACTTTTTCAAAATAAACGAATAATTTTTAGTATTAATACTGTCGTCATTTATCAATCACCCGCGCAATCACCTCACGCGCTTCATGCGAGCATGGGCCAACCGTGTTGCTCGGCCTCTTCCGGGGCATGAGACTGCATATGGGCTGCTCGAGTGCCTCATCTCGCGAGCTGAGGCAGTTCGTGCAGCTCATGCATTTTACATATTTTGGCGCGGAATATAGGAGCAAATTGTCGTGGTTTGTCGGTATAAACGGCAGAATACGTCACCCTTGAGATTCTCATTGGCGCGAACGGGGAGCTTTATACACTTACTGTATCATACGAAGAACATCAGAAAATATTAAAAGGAAGTAAGCAGGTCATCGGATAGTTTATTAACTTGACCAATAAAAAGAATCCTTAACTTAAGATCTGAAAATAATAACTTAAGTTCTGGTGTATTTTATAGTGGTTTCTTGTTGACTTTCAAATCTAGAGTTATTGCGAAACATAGTTAGACAAGAGACGGAGAGAAGAAGCGTTGCTAAGATTCAGCAGCTTCTTGCACACTTCAACCAATCTAATTCTAATCGAGATTCAGAAAAATTGGGAGCTACACAATCAACGAAAAGTGATACAGCAAAAGAAGGACACAAAAAAGCTGGTAAAAGACACAATATTTATCTGGCCCGACAAAGCTGTCCTGCTTTTCTTGGAACTATACCGTGAACGGCAGAACGAATTTATCACTGGACTGAAACGCCACAACTGATGGGCTGGAATTGCTTCTGAATTGCAGAAGTCAAATTATAATGTTTCTGGTATACAAGCCCAAAATAAAATGTCCAGTTTAAAACGGACGTATAAAAAAATTAAAGATTTCAATCCCAAAAGCGGTAATCGTAACAATAATTGGGCGTTCTATTTTGTCATGGATTCTCTATTTGGTGATAAACCCTGGGTTTCTCCTCCAGCTATAGCAAATAGCGATGGTCCAGCTGTGCCCAACATATTATCTTCTTTATCACTTCCATTATCATCATTAACATCTCACTCTTTACCATCTTCTTCTGTGGATAATTCTGAACACGAAGAATTCTCTTCTTCTACGCCCAAAAAAAGGAAAGTAGAAGTAATATTAGCTTCTCTCATGTCAGACTTAAAAAGTAATAGAGATCAAATGAAAGAAGAAAAAAAGATAGAACTGCTTGAAGGGAAAAAATGAGGAAGCAGAGGTGGGAAATTATGAAAACAGGAAGAAGAGAGCTGCGTAAAGAAAATTGCGAAATACCAAAATCTCTTGTTCAACTTTTGAGTAAACTTATTGAGAGATAAACTTGATTAATTTGTATAACTGAAATTTTTGTTGAAACGAACAATTTGCTTTGATAATTTGAAAAACATTGTGGCTACGTTCAATAAAATGCAATTAAGCAACAACTGAGTCATATTCAAAATATGATTTGAATCTCTTAAGTTTCTATATGCAATATTATGTTTCATTTTTAGTTACTATCGCTCGTACTTAAAGTTGCCATATGAATGTTTTAGTTTTTTACACCAAAAACGTACGCAATAACTGTTATAAGTTAGTTTCATTAATTATTTTATTCTTTATGTACGTAACACCATTTGATAATGGTGTAAGCGAACTAAATTCGAGCCATAAAGTAATTAAAATAGATATATATGCATAATATTAACATGAATATGTGATTTTCATTGCTGTGATGTATTTTTAAATAAATTGCTATCGATATCTTGTATAAGTTTATTTTATTAATTATTTAAATATAACATTAAATGTTTCATTGTATATATATTCATTTCAAAGATGCATTCCTATTTCATACTTAATTTGATTCCTTTTAATGTTGCCTGATTCAGTCTCACTGTGTATCAGGTACGGTATTTGCTACACTTGGACAAATTATAAGAGGAAAGTCATCATTTCTTAACATGCAAATGGTATGAAGAACACAACAAGCTAGTATTACTTGTGGTATGTTTTTTATATCAGTAAGAGGGAAGCAATCTAAAAATATACGGAAACGTACTTTTGATAAACTGAAAGCTCGCTCTATATTCTCCCACCCTAGTGGGAGATAAACAAAAATTATAATTTTTTGCAAGTACTGCGAGGTGACCACTACCCCTAAATGAAACTATTATATGCAGATGAATTGCATATGCAGCATCTGCTATCATGTGATATTCAGAAGGAAAATACTCATTTGGCATTTTTATATAATGAGCGAGTGTGGAACTCCTGAACACTGCGTGAATATGGATTTCGCATTACAAACAGCTTGCAAATGAATGGCGTGAAATTGTTTTCTGCATGTATATGAAGCAGCATCTTATGTTGGAGCTCTAATTTTAATGTGTGATCCATCTAGGGCGCCAAATACTTTTGGAAAACCTTTTGCTTTGAAAAATTCTTCAACGGTGCAATTGACTGCTTCACATTTTGGCCATTGAATAAATCTTGGTGCTGGGCAGTGCAAAGCATACGTCACCCGCCTCACTGCTCTGAATGCAGTTGCTTTTCCAACTCCAAATAGTACATGCATTGATCTGTCAAAACGAAAGTATACGTTATGTATTTCTTCGACCAAATAACGCAAAATAAAATTCGTTAGTATACAATAATGGTACATTTCGACACTAGTGTGAGAAACTGATGTTCTCCTCGTGCGGACATTTGCGCCCGAGCGAAGCGAGAGTGAAAGGTTCACATGAAGAGGAAGTTAGGTTCTCGCAAAAGTGTCTTACAGTATTTTTCGACCCAACGTGCGAGAGGCTCGTCGTCAGCATGCGTCCATTTGGACAGTGTGCGTGAAATCGAGCTTCGCGCACGCAGTGTTAGAAAAGCAAGAAGCAAACGTATAAGAGTCCGGTGTAGCTAAAAACCATAATGCAATTAACACCTGCTTTGCAGGATTTATGTGCCTCCTTCCTGTTACGTTGGTTTGCTGTAAGGATGGCCCAATCAAATTTAAAATTATTTCATATGTTTCGGCAAACATCCTATAACAAAAAAGGGCAGATTTCCGCAACTAGCGTACTATCGTAAAAATACTGGGGCCCAAGGGCAAGTTTCAGTAACATTAACCACGATTAGCTTAATCTGTCGATTAAATTTCAGTGTTCTATTGGAATCGGCTAATCATATTTGTCATTGACCAGAATTAACCAACAACGGATCACATCTAATCGGCAGATTAAATGAAACGGGCTAGTGAAATCGGCCCTAAATCATGTATCTTTTCCTGTAGCGTAAACGAGTGCGAAATGAAATAATTTCGATTACAAATGCAATATTTGCCAATGAAACACTTCACAAGTTTACGCTAGGGAAAAGATGAATTATTGATTCCTACATATTGCATGCAACTTACCTAAAGTGCTCCTCGAATTCGTGATTTCAATATCCTGGTACTACTCTTTCTACATAATCTTTTAATATCTCACGAGAAATATTTTCTCCTCTCGTGCTTCCTATCATGAGAATGGCATGGTTGTTTCAGTTTCTCATCAGTTGAAAACTCACTTTCAAGCGATGAATCACTATTTTCACTGTCGCTGGTTGAAACGCACGAAGATTCTGTTGTTATAAAAAGAGATGTGATCGCTATTACTGAACTCATTCCTGATTCGGGTAACCTCAAATTTTGCGCCTTGTTATAAGCCGCATGAAATGCAGGGAGATCGTTCCGTTACGATCAGTGCATGAAGCGTGTTGGAGAAACGAAACGCACTCTAAAGGATGCGTCCGGTTCTCACTACCGATTTCCCATCAGGGGGCAAGCCCTGCGGTCACTTGGTCGAGTGTGCAGCCCACCTGCAGCACACGCATGCAGGGAGCGCAAAAGCCATCGCAAGGGAGCTGTTCTGCTCCAGCTCACAGCCACTACCCTGCGTTGTAGGGTTTCAACCATTGCCCCCGCGTGGCCAACCCACTGGTCGGGGATGACGATCGTGTTGTCAGGGCTATTCCCCGACCCCGCGGTTTCGTTTAACGCGCCCCGGTTGGTGTTCGTGTACCTGAAAAGGGCGCTACCAGGTTGGGGACCTGCCTCTTCGAAACTTGGTGGACCAGCTCGGGCGCCCTGGGTACGCTAAGCCCGTCGGTAGTGGACGCACCACACCCACCCTGGGGGGAGCGTTACGGTACAATTAGATTCTTGCATGTGAAGTGCAAAGTATACAAAATATTGAGACTGCAACGAAAAAGGCACGTTGTAGCGTATATGATACACCGCCCTTCAAAGGATTAACAGTCCAGTCGAGATAGACATAAAATAGCTCGATCTGGAAATAATTAGGGGCAGCGATTTTTTTCTCAAACTTCGGGGCGGGGGGTGGTCGGAAGCGTAAATCTCGATTGTCGGGAAAATATCGTCATTGCGTTCGCCGCCATCTTGGTTTAAACTTGAATCTAAGATGGCGAGTAATTTAACTTGTCGTAAGAAAATGTTTTTGATATTACCTAAATGGGAAACTAAAATTAAAAAAGCCACCTCTCAGAGCTGAGCTACAGCATCTAACTTTGGTGAGCATTTCTTCAAATTAAATAGAAACGTGTAAGAGGGTAAAAGCAAAAAAAAAAAAACATTTTTTTCAAGCAATATAGTGGATATTCGCGTCTCATTGTCATCAATGATTACGTTGAATTGTCCCACGGACAATTTACGTAAAACGAGAGATGCTATAAACGTTATCAAGTTGGATTATTCGCCGGATATGATCGTCTCCACAGAGTTCGATATCTAGCTGCACGAGGTCGTCTGCCAATTGTTACTCGACATTTCTACTTTGAGCGAACATCGCTCGAGCAACACACCCGACTTCCAAACCGAATCATACTCACGTCACGAAATTGAACGGTTCCTGTTTCTCCAAGTTCGGAAACGGAAAGATAGGCAGCTTCGGGCTGAATAAACAGCTGGCAAAGCGCCATCTCCTCGCTACGAAACATTGCCCCCATCTTTTGGACGATTATCTTCTATCCTGAAAAAAGGAAGAAAAACCACCAATGAATTTTATATTCCATCCGAATTTATCGAACGATTCCGCGTTACTTGGATATCTTCGTCGTATCTGAAACGAAACAAACTTATTTTCTGACAATCGAAGTCTAAATATTTCGTGGAAAACGATTTCGTTGCACGGAAATTGATGTTAATTTCGATTCATTCGTTCATTCGTTACGCGTCGTCGGTGTGAATCAATAAATTTGAACTAACCCCAACGAAAAAAATGTCATGTATTCGCAACTATTCGGATTAAAATACCATAGATTATTCAAAAATATTCTTCGAATTTATTAACTCACGCTCGAATCATACACTAAAGTTTTTATGGATACAATCCCATTACTGGCATCACGGGAAGTGAACAAGCCGACTCTTTGGCTAACTAGACCACGAACATTTTGTAATGTAATTCAAATTCCACACACAACTTTTTGATAAGAAAGCATTTACAGAAACTAATAAAAAAGTCAAAAATGAAGGAGTTACCAAGGGAATTAAGGATTTCCGAATTTTCTAGAGCGAAAAACTATACAATGGTTCTGTAATAAAAGGCTTCCTCGAAAATATATCTTATTTACCCCGGAGGTAAAGGACACCATGTCACATTTTTGTAATTGTTCAGGAGAGCCGATTTTCTATATTTTTGAACTTTAAAAATTTGTTGTAAAAATTCGAGGCGACGATCATTTCTGGAGATACTCGCAAACGCAGAGCATCACCTTCGTTTCATATCCGATTCTGTACAGCCGAATTTCCATTCAATAAATTCCGCTATTTCATTTCATCAGCGGTTCTTACATACATGCGTAGTAAAATATGTAAGACATTTTCTTCGCTGTAACGCAATATATTTATAGATAATCCAGAAGTATATTACATGTAGGCTATTTAGGAACTCTGAGCAAGGTCATCTAATCGCTTTGCACGAATAACAAGGATTAAGCGATATTTTGAGATAGCGATTTTTTTTTCTACTAACCATCTATATTCTGTATCGATGAGTATCACAAAATCAGTTTTCATTGAAAACAGATTAACGATTATATTTATTCTTTTCAAGTTTATAACAAATCTATTCCACGAGACTAGAGCTTTCAAAGTAAATCACAGATTAAAAAAAACACGTATTTCATATTTATGAAGAAAAGCACCTAAACTAGCATAACTTAATGCTACAAATTTTCGATTTTTTCGACGAACTGTGCCGCTCATTGAAATCATTTTGAATAAATTCACCAAAAAACAGGCAATCACAAAGAACGCCGCAGAGATATTAAAAAATGCAGGTAGACTGGTAATTTTCCACAACATATCACGACTTTTTCTGGTCAGAGTATAATTTCACGACTTTTCAGGTCGGTAGATACAATGAATAATCGATCTTCGACTTCGTCACCGATTTTTTTTCCTCGCGTTCCAAATTCCCCAAGATTCACAAGATTCACAAATTATAACGAATTTCATTTTTCCATGCATCGCCGGAATCCAGATATGAAAATATTGCAAAATATTAATAATCATTCGAACATCTGTGTTAACAAATGTAAACCAAATTGTTGCAGCAGTCGGATCGCAGATGAAGCAGAGTACTAACATAGCATCGAAACTTTTACGATAATGACAACAAATTCGTGATTTTAAATACAATTTTGACTCCATAATTTCATCTTAACTGTCATTTGAATGCAAAGACGGTATCCTTTTTTTCGAGTACCAACTTGATGATTTCTTTTTGATTCGGAAAAATGGAATGTATGGTGGAGAAATTTCGCTATCGTGCGGCAACCGTCGATCGGTATTCAATTCGGCTCTTGCGAATCGTTTTTTTAATCGTAATCGTCGTAAAACAAAAATTAAAAACTCTTAGAATCGTAGCCTGATTTGAAAAAGATTTGCTCAATTCTACGATAGAAATCAAAGAAATCGTCATCGCGATGTCAAATACAAACTGTCGTTGAATGTCGATATCAGCGTAGGTACTTCTGTCTGTTCCGCAACATTGACACGAGCGACACAAGAGACTCGTGGGACTAGAGAGTCGACAAGCTATTATTCACTTGTCGGTCCGGCGTTTGTTAAACCGTTGTAAGTGGCTCATCAAACGTCACGAGTCACGGACGCGCCCAGTTTGATCCTCGGCGAAAAATTAACAGATTTCAACGATTTTATCTACATGCCGAATCACCTCCTGACATCGTTATCATTTGCGAGATATACGACGAGTTCCATAAAATACACGATCAAGCCGACGTAACTTTCAATCCGGGTTAATTCTGATTTCGGTGAATATACGCCTAGCAAATCGTAAGGAGCAAAAGTCCTCGTAACGTTTGCTGTATCGTCTCATCTGATTTGTCGATTCTGCAAAATACCTACAGCTCTAGTTTTATAAATGGAGATGTACACTTTATGCGATCGCATTATTGCATATTTCTTAGAACATCATCAGACCTAAGTAATTGCAATTTATTTGACATCTTTGCACCTTCAGGAGTCAGGTTCTGTTGCGGATTCGATCGGATATTTCGACAATAAGCGGATCGATTCACATAAATCGCATTTTATCCCATTTTTCAACATAAATTACCCAAAAACTTTATTTCTGTAATTACAGGTGCAACGGTAGGTAAGTCAAAGCATAACGTAGATTGAGCTTCACTTTATTCGTATGATTAAAGATGCAACAAAACTCTCATGTTCATTTCAATGTATTAAAATTAAAAAGATAATTTCTAAAACTTATGATTCAACTTGTTTATAAGTGTGTGCAAAATTCTGAATTTAAATTTTATTTTTCAATTTCTTATACGACAGATAAGTACTATGAGCAATTCTGTTCTGTTCCAAGTATCTTTGAACATAATTTTAAGATGAATAAAAAGATGTATCAAAATTCGCTGATTTGATTCATTGTTACACAATTTGAAAACTCCGCATTATGTTGCAATATTCGCACGTTTTCCCCGCATATTGGTCGCATTTTTGGACATATGGCGCCACATAAAAAGTGACATCGCGCTCGCATATTTAAGGGGGTTGCAACACGTAAAGTGTAGATCTCTACTCATCAATCGCGCTGGTCGTAAGATCGATGATCTTATATCTCCGGGGATGAGATCTATTTTCGCAGAGACTACACTTCTCCATTTCTCTTACACGAGACGATCTGGCTATCCTTTGATGAACATGATGAATAGCTTCTATTTTTGAATAGTTTGAAGGTGAAAAAAAACACTACATCTAGAAGAATATAACCGTACGCCGCGTTATCTTTGTTCTCTCCGACAGCCGAGATAAGACGGTGTAGGTATGTATTTTTCCCGCGCCAAGCTTTTTTCTCACTCGTCGGACTTTGTTTCGGTTGAGAATTAGGTAGCTAGTTGTCGAGATAAATATTACCTTGAGATTAGAATTCAGGGAAAGACGACAAGCGAATTGAAGGGGGAATAGATGTAGACGCTTCAAAAATTCATTTTTTTCTATAAATCGATTGTAGAACTATTCAAAAATATATTCTGAAAATATCAAAACAAAATTCCAGGCCGATTATGAAATCTTATAAAAATATTTTATAGTAATATTCAATGAAATAATTTTAACAACTTTCAAACACATTATATTGAAATGTTATTTTACATCTTGAAAACTCATTTAATGAAATACGGCTGGAAGTTCATGGAAAGACTTCAAAAAATTTTACAAAAATCCTTCGACAATTATGTACAGGAAGAAATCAGAAAGAATAGTGAAATAATGTACAAAATATTTCATTAGAATGTTTCGAACATATTTGTTTTACTTTTCAAAATATATTTTCTTAACACTTTTTCAAAACGAATCTCAATATATTTCGTTGGAATGTTTCGGAATTCGATTTGTTAAATTTGAAGCGAGATTTACTTTGAAAATTTTATCTCTGCAGAAAATACGACGAAAAGGTTAGAAATAACTTTCTAAAAACTTTCACGAACGTTTTTACAAAGCTTTCAAAACATGTATTTCAAAAGAATTTCCGAACACTTTTGGAATAATGTACGTTTTATTTTATTAAAACGGTTCGAAGATATTTGAACAAACTTTCGAAAATTATTTTCATAATTTTTTTTCAAACATCTGTTGATATACTTCATTGAAATGTTTCGGGATTCCATTTGATAAATTTGAAGGAAAATTTACTCTGAAAATTTTAGCTCTACAGAAGTACCTACAGCGAGAAAAGTTGAAGATCGAAAAATCTTTCATGAAAGTTTTTAAAAAGCTTTAAAAACATATTAATTGTTGGGAAGATTTGCAGAACACTTTTGAATTGATATACAAGTTACATGATTACAATTTTTCACCTATACTCAATTAAACTTTCAAGAATAATTAATGAATCTTTTTAAAATGCAGCTGATAGCTGTGAAAATGTGAAAAATTCATCTCAATTTGACCAGAATTCAGTAAGTGCAAATTGCACCGATTTGATAAGAAATCAAAGTGCAAAATGATCCGCAGATGATCATATACACAATTATTAACTTATATGTATTTTTACTGTTAATGTCATCTGAGTATATATTGTTTATAAACGCTTATGATCAAATTAGTCCTTAACATCTTCGTAAGAAAATACGTTGTTACTAACATTTTTATTTTTATTCTATATTATTTTGCGTCAATTTAATTGATATAAATGAGTTTTTTCAATCAATAAGAGAAAATATCAGTAAATAAACACGGGGATTTTTGGATGCACATTCCTGCACCGACATTTACCGACCCCCCCACTCCACCACCCTTCCAGAAAGTGCGATGGGCAGATGACGCTGTAACTAACCTAGATGGCGCTGTTACCAACATAGATGGCACTGTTATCGACACTGATGACGTCACACGCTCTTGAATTGACGTCACACATACTCAAGTTAACACCGAACACCCTTAAATTAACGCCACACACCCACAATATTGCTACCACACACCCTCAATTTGATATTCGGCACCTCCAGTTTGATATTCATACGCCCTACCTTACTGACACATGGTCACGATTAATCGATCATTTGCTGATTATCGATAATTATTCCATGCAGGATTCATTACCGACATAATTAGCGTCCCCCTTTTTTTCTCCCGTTACCCACGTTGTAGCGGAAGTCAAACGATGACGGCGTATGACAATGATCATGCGACAATGTCGGTCTCTTATGTATGTCAAGTTCCATAGCGTTCTCACGGAATTTCATGAGATAAGATAGTCTCAATGTCTTTCCAGACGTTTCGAGTGACGTCTGATAATGATCATGCTTGCAAGTCTCATTAATCGATTCCAGAAGCTTCTACCACGCTCGTGCATATGAACTCGCTCGCCATTCTCGGAATTTTTTTCCCAGCTAGGAGAGTTCTCGGAATCATCGCCGATAAATAACGATTAAATATTATTCGAGATGGATACTTTGACTCCCTTTATTTTTCAACTGATACATTTACTAACATTTTTGTCAATATGCGGACCCCTGCTTCTGGAGGCTTCTATCTTTGCGACGATATCGATTACGCTCACTATCACAACCATCACGATCCTCCATGCTCCTGTTTGTCCAGAAGAGGTTGCTTATCATCCAATTTAGAATTTACCGGCTTCCATTTCCATCCACTCGATTTCTCATCAGATTTCGAATATACTGTATTCCATTTCCATCCGCTCGATTTCTCTTTTTTTTATGCTTGTTCGTCTACCAACTTTGAATACGATACATCAGATTGCCATCCACCGGTACGATCTTTCTCCTGCCTGTTGAATTTCTGCTCGAACTTTCGATGATTCTACTCTGCAGCCATTGAATGATATTCACCGCAACGAGCAACAATAAAGATGACAATGCTATGAAGTCTCGCGTCACACACTGATTATCTCATACAATTACCATTCATTTTATACTATCGTTTAAGCCTCTCGAATGCGCAGGAAAAAAATGCACATAGTTATGTAAGTGATTCAAAATGATGATACATATATTCAAGAAGCTGCAAGATGTAGGAATAAATAGTTACAAGGATTTAGACACATGTTCCTGAAGAAAAAATTGTTCTACATTCATGAAAATATTCAGAAATTAATTGAGATACTAAATCATGGCATTGATACACCGAGCTCATCGATATCAAGGATTGTAGAACAATGTTTCAATAGCCAAGTTTGTGGCTTTTTCACATTTTGCGCAGCACAGTGGGCATTCCATAGATCATGATGCGTACAGCAGGTAGTTCCCGCTGCTTTTCTCAATTTCTCCAACGACGGGCACCCCAGATCCGTCAGATCGATGATCTCGCAACAGGTATTTCCCGATAATTCATACTGCAGCCAATCCTTCTTCTGTAGTCCCTTCACATAGATCTTGAAGCCGTGATGTGAAATACTTGTGAGAATCATTTTGATATCGTTGTAGGGTACATCGCCAGAGTCCCACGATAAACCGAAGATTTTGCGCTCCCACCACAAATTCTCACTCTTCTGCCAAGCCGGCAACTGACCCCAGTCGAATGCCGGTTGAAATAAGAAGGTTGACGGATGCTCTTCCTCGTCATCAAGAAGAATAAAGGCTAGCTCCTTTACTCTAAAGCCAATGCGCGATACTTTAAAATATTGTAGATCAACTTTAAGCTCCATTGTGAATGAGACTGATTTTCATAACCGTGGATGAGGCGCTTGTATGCCAATTTTTTCACCCCACTACTCATGGGGTTTTATTCAACTATACGATCATGTAAGATCAAACAGTATGCCGACATGTTGGCAGGGAAATTATCGCTCGCTTCAAACTCGAGACGAATATCTACCGGTCCAAACTTGAGCGACTCGTTCCGCTTTGAACAATCAATGATGAACAAGGATGCAAACTGTAGAAATTCACTTTTCTTCAACAATGGTTCGGGATCCTTGCCATAGTAGGAGGTTTGAAAGTTTGCATACATCTCGTACAGTGAAGCATACTGATTGTGACTTATGTCTAGGAAACCAAGCATAACGTATCAAGGCTTCTCCAACTGAGTTAAAATCTTGACAGTCCAAACGTGCTTCGAGGTGGTGGGGAGTACGAGATATTCATATAATTCCCAGGTGCGGAAACTTATGGAAATCGGTGGATCTTTTTTTTACATCGGTCTTCGAACGTGTCAAGATTAACTCATGCTTCGCGTTGACGATGATTTTACGATAGTCTTCTGTAAAACCGAATATAAAATTCAGCGGTATACATATATCTAAATAACTTTCAACATCTATCCATTTTCGACTTGCAGCCATGTCAGGCCACCCAACGTTCTCTAGAAGCCGACTTTGCCCCGGACTGAGAGAAGCATAACCTTTCGTAAGACTTCTGAGGCCAACGTTCTTTCTCCTATCAATTTCTACGGCATTCAATCCATTCCTCGAACAACTGGCCTACAACGTTGTTGACGAGAGTCGAGGCCGCCGCAGTTCCGTCGGCCTTGTTTAATCGACCGTACACATATAGCGAGCTCTTGCTCGATAGTAAACACAAGTCTTGATGCTTCACGGTAATTCGAATCTCATCGCAAATGTTGAACGCCGATGACGCGGATGGCTGGTGTGAATGAATCTCATAATGTGCGATAGATTCGTCAGAGTTAACGGATGTCGGAATATGTAATATTTACCCCGCCATGGTATACAGCATACGAAGCAAATGCAGCAAATCTACGTTTCATTTTGCACAAATTTCTGTCCAAAAAGTTGTGACCTTGAAACCTAAGCTTGTCAGCACGAGCGCGTTTTGACGTGTTAGCTCGATGAGAATTGGTCGATGACTGGCGTGATCGCGACATTGCAATGCACTGTTATAACTACCACCAAACTTCCTGTTATAAACGATTCCCATTATTGAGCTTTGATATGTAACCTTATCGTTATGGTCTCCCCACGAAAATTGACTAAATCGCTCTGTTTGAAATCTATAGGATAATTACATTCGAATTCGCCTCGCAGAGTATTATTGTTAGGTTTAATGTTGCTCGTGATGTCTTTCTTTATCAGCACACCCTGGACAAAGCTGTCAATATCCTCTATTTCATAGCTACCAGTAAGTATGCTCACCACTTCTCCACCCACATAAAGTTTATTGTGATCAACATCTACATTGGGAATCGAATTGAACGTTACCAATTCAATAAGACCTAGAGTATAGTTTTTGTGAGGGGAAAGCCTAATTCGTGGAACGTATTGCGTTTCGAGGATAGAAGAGTTCCCCGATATAGTTAGCGTCAATGAATCATCTATGGCTGCGAATTTCAAACTGAGTTCGTGGAACTATGTGCTATCGTTATACAGATTCAACTGGTCTCCGAGAATCTTGAGACATAAGTGACCGCAGTCGACCGTGTCATAGGCTTGATATCTTTCGTGGTTATATTTGATGCTGCCACCACCAAGGTATCTAACGAGATCCGACGGAGGTCGAAGATTACCAAAACTATCAAAGTAAATAACTTTATCGGCAATTTTTTAATACGCAATGCATGCCAGGGCCATCTTTGTTATCTAGATTAACGATTGCCGATTCACGCCTGCGTGGTCCCTTCTTTGGTAAATCATTTCGCATGAAAACACCACGGAAATATGGAATTTTCAAGATGATTGCACACTCTAACAGATCTGCGTCAGTGAACGCCCGTTGTGGCAGTGTCCCTTTTTGATTTTTTGTCTGATTATATGGTTTTAGGTGGAGACCCAAGCCTTCTCTATAGGGTTTCAAGTGAAGTACTTGGCCCGAAACGATGAGTTTCATAGTTTTGTTATGACGTTGACTCTTCTCCAGTTGTCGCTTGGCAGAGCTAGCATCATTTACCCGCCGCGCCCCCAGCCAACGCACCGGTAGCGCTAAGCCCAGCGAATAAGGGTACGAGGAATGGTAAAGATCTGCCAACTTTCGACGGTATAGGAAGAATCCTGGGAGTACGTATATTACGTTTACCACTAGCCTTTTTTCACAGCTCCTCGTGCACCTCTGAATACCAAATTGATGCTGGTCAGAGCAGTTTTAGCTCGAACCATAAACCTCTTCGCTTCGGTGACAACTTTCCTCAACCCAATCTTGGGTTTTCGGACACCCATTCCGAGTTTTACCTTGGCTTTCATCGCGTTCGTTGTTACAGCCCAAGCAGCAGATTTTTCATTTTAATTAGCGTCTTTAGCTAGAACTCGACGCCAAGCTTTTTCCGCCAAGACTTTATCTGCCGCACTTCTAGATTCAAGGTTTTCTCGATTTTTCGAGTAGGCAATATCGTGTTCCTTGCAGGCCGCGTCAAGGGGATTTACACCTGGATCACCTCGAGCTAACCTCTTTGCTAATTTCGTACCAGGACCGCAGTATTGATATCCGGGTAAATGCAGTTCTACTGGAAACTTGTAAATAATTTTGTTGCGAAAACCCTTGCCACAGCGACGCTTCTCTTTTGCAGTTCGCTTTCGAATGGTTGTTTTTGCTTCGTACACAACGTAACGAGTCGACGTTACGTTGGACGGTCGACGTTGCGAGTTCCATGTCGTCGACAACGATTTCCAGATCTCTCAGATTCCATTCCAAATTTTGCGCTACGATCTAGTACAGTAAACGAACGCACAACGTAGCGAACGAAACGTACCCGTTCCGCAGAGGAGAAATCCTTACTATTCCAGCGCGAGGTAGGCACAGGGTACACGTGAGGGTCGCTATCCCAGAGATAGTAGTAGGGATGCTGCCCTCGATCGATCCGGGGCCCGACATCCTCATAGGGAACTGCATCGTGAGGGTAAATAAGAGGATCGCGCACCTATACGCGATAGACAAGTCAGAGGAAGCTATCATGATAGGAGTACCGGTGCTCGAATTAACCAAATGCGATCGTTTAAAAATAGTTAACCGACGGCCTGGGAGAATTAGGCAGTATAGGAAAAATAGCGAGAGTAAGTGCCGGGAAAAGGAGAGACCGGACCGAGGAAATCCTTAACATCCTTCCACGTGAGGGGGTGAGCGCCGAGGAAAACAACCACGCGAGGAATCTCATCCGCGAATATGGTCACCTGTTTCCCTACCGGGCGACCCGCTACCAGCGACGACCATGTTGACACGTTACATTCCCACCACCGACAATCTCCCAGTGAGAAAAAAACAATGCCGACAGCCACCGCTACTTCGAGAGGAAATTAACCGACAAAGACAGAAGGATTAGAGGCAGGGATAATTGAGCCCTCCGCCTCCCCGTACAATTCATTCGCCTGGGTCCTACCCAAAAAAGCAGGAGCGACGGAACAAAATGATGAAAAATGGTCGTCAATTTCCGCGGACTGAACGAAAAAACAACGCATGACTCGTATCCTCTACCAATAATAACGGACGCACCGGACCAGTTGGGACAAGGGAAGTACTTCTCTACGCTCGACCTCAACTTGGGTTTCCACCAGATACCAATGCAGGAATGTAGGAATAAAATGAAGACGTAACATTTTGATTCCATGAATAGAGAAGTTAAACATATTGGAATATAGCTCAATTTATCAAGCGCATAAGTGGAATAAAAAAAATCAAATACACACAAAAGACGGGATTTATCAATCAAAATAGGCATTCAGCCGCGGGATGATCTCGAAAAATCTGCGACAAAAATAGACGAGGTAAGACTAGGGAAACCCTGAAATATCGGCAGCATTTGATAAGGAACGAGATCGCACGTGGATAGTTTTGGATAATGCTGGCGCTAACCGAAGAAGAAATCACGGAGTACGAGGTCGAGACGGAAGCCCTGATCGACGCGATCCTCTTCGGAAGGCAAGTACAATTGCACTAGCGATTAATATCAATCGATACAGTAAGTACTGAAAGCACTGTCGAAAACCCAAAATAAGCTGCGAACAGGGAAATTTCCAATAAGTTTAGAAGAAATACCGAACCTAGGAGAAACAGGCGCCTCCAGCGAAATGACCTTGTTGTAACATGGGTAAGTAGTAACAGGCTCTTTTCACTAGGAACTTAAACTTTATTAGCGTATTTCTTTGACTCGATTTCACCTATAAACCGCGTCGCATCATGTTGCCATAGCCAGTGTCCCGCTGGCCGACGCAGTGAGCGGCAGTGTGCACGCGCTTCATTTTTGCCAGGTAATATAAAATTGTACTGTCGTAAAATTTTGATTTGCGTTATTATTATCGACTAATTTTAAACTTTCTATATCTTATTTACATTCAAATTTATCTATCTCTGATAACGTGTAACAGTTTTTAAGATTGCTAAATTGTTTAAATAGTTATCTTGATAAATGTTAAAAATCATACCATGGGGTTAGTTGTAACGAAATCCCGGGGCTTGTAACGTGTTACAACTTGCCCCGAGTTATGATGTAGATACCTACTTATTTTTTTTCTTTCTTCTAGAATGAGGGTGTATAAAAGGAAGTCAGAGCGGGCAACGCAAAGCCAAGAGGTGTACGAGTTAGCGGCAGCTGAAGTTTTAGAAAAAAAAATGCAGTATTCGGAAAACTAGTCAGACTTTTGGATTCTGTCACGTCTCTCTTTATGGATACATAAAGAAAAAGAAGAATAATGAAACTAAATAAAACTGTTAATTACTTAATTTTTTGGTGTTGATTACTTAAAAAGTGTATTTAAGTTGATTTTTGATAAGAATTGCATAATACCTACTTTAGAAAGATGTCAATTTTGTTAAAAATAAACAAAGAATAAGTGATTAGAGGTATTAATGTGGTTTTTTTGTCGTTACTACTTGCCCTGGTAGACGTTACAACTTGGCCCAAGCACGAGGTAAGTTGTAACACCACGCTTCTTCTGGAATATAATTGATTGTAAAATAATGACCAATAGTTATGGTATTATTTTTACTTGATTTGGTAGAGGAAGAGCTACAGCATCCATTCATATTTATTTAGTAGCAATTCAATCAATGGATCTCAAGATACATTAGTTTTCATGAAAACTGTTACGACAAACCCCTCGCTCCCCTACATCCGATAATCAACGATCGTAACCACACTGACAATTCCAATAGTAGACCTTGTGGATTACACGGCATTCTGAAACATACCCGTACCGGTCGCGCGACAGATAGGGACGAAGACCGAAAGATTCGCAACACGGCAGTTAGCGCCGACCTGCAAAATGCGTCGGGTTGGACAGCGAAGAAATCGGACGACGCCGACGCGTGCGCGTCACACGAGTGTGCGCTGCAGAACACCGTGTTCATGCCATCACACCAGAAGCAGATTGTACGGTCCGGATCATCCTGCACCCGGAATTCCACAATTTCGACCAATGCGACGTCGGAATAGAAAAACGCGAAACGACGTTCTGGAAGCGAGGGAGTCGATCGAATACATGGTATTTCTCGGCCCCGACTCAAAAAACAGTGTTTATAAAACGCAACGGAACAAGCGCGATGACGACATACATCGAAGGAACCGGAGCGCTATCGCTACAACCCGAATGCATAAGACGTACTAATATTATCACACTCCCTGCGCGTAGAGACTTCGAAAAACGAGCGTCATCGGTTATCCAGGGGGATCGACACCTCAATATTACAGCCACGTGGGCGAATTGCGACTCAGAAATCAAATTGACTGAAGCCATCGCCAACGCGGAATCGTCATTGACGAACTATGCCAGAAAAATAATTGGGAAATCAGGAACAACCGCCGACGGTTCGCAGAGATCGTGACGCGAGCGAAGGGTATCGCCGAAAAACAATACGTAGAACGATGGTTTCAAATTGTTGAAAAATCGGCGATTTTCGGCAACCCGCCCCTGGGAACACTGATCACCGCTATACTTGTCACGAGAAGTTCTCCCTGGGGGGGGGGGGGGGGGGGGGGGCTCCTCAAAGTTTTTGTACAAGATTCTATCCCGTTTTAAAATAATATTTTGGTAACATTTCAAGAAATCTTCTGCAAGTTTCTGGCGCGAACATTTTCAACTCGCAGTAATCTTTCTTGAAATATTTTTGAAAAGTTTCGTTCCGTTCATGAAATATTTCTGAAAGTTTTTTGAAATATTCATCGTTATCGTAATATGATGGTCGAATAGTTGATTAATTAGTAAATTGTTCAAATTAATTCATTACTACCTTAAATTTACCCTTACTGTTACTTTCATTTTCGAATGTGTTTTTTCGAAACTACCTTTTTCGAATTTGAGCAACGAACTTAAATACGCTCTTTATATAAATACGCTCTATTTGAACCTCCATTCTAAACAATATCTTCATTTGAACTATTTCTTATTGGAAAAAAAGTCCAAAAATATGGTAAAAAATCATACTACATTTTCACATCTCTCAAAAAAATATCAATTTCCGATTTTTATGTGGGAAGTGAAGTTCAAATAGAAGAGACACTTGTAAAAAAAGGAAATTTGGTTGAAAAATTGATTTCAGGTGAAAATTGTGATCTCCAGGATTAACGCAAATTGCCCAGCCGGATGGCAACTTACGATGCGCGGAAGCTAATCGCTGCATTACTTTTCGAGGAAAATGTTTGAAAATTTGTGAATATACTCTTGAATATATGTATAAAATTACCCTAATTTATGGTTAAAATATATATATTTTTTACGTGTTAAAAGAATTCATGAAGATCAGTAAAAATACGCCGTCCTACACCTATTTTTCTCCCAAGTGTCACGGAACTCATCCATCTAACAATCCCGTTCAGCTTTTCTATCCGATAGTAGTATCTGGCGACTAGTATTGGCGCGTCAATTATCGCACCAACGTTATCTAATCTGAAGTTGATAGTCGAAGAGTTATTTGTTCTATATCATATGGGATATTATGACAATTATTGTTATTGATTACATCGACATGGTTAGGATGATCGATTCGATATCACGAGCTACTATCCACACATCAACGAAAGTTTTTGCTAGTACAAACATTCAGCGAAATCCACATGCTTCGTCGTTCCATTGGGTATCTTTGACGATCGCATGTTTTCTGAATGTGAATAGCATCCGGTGAATCATCGGCTAAATCAAGATATCTATCGTCGATAGAATTCGATAATTCTCAAAAATCGTCTGGTTTTCGTCGTTCGTCGAATTCTCATGCCTCGTTCCAGACGTCTACCAAGTTGGAATAACCACTTGGAAAAGATCAATTTGGACTGAAACGGGGGTATAGTGCTCTTGTGTTGCTAATTTGTTGTCCCAACCCCGATTTTATTGCTGGAGTTTGTTGACCTGTAAACACAAATCTCAATTTGTTGCTCGCGTTTTCAAGTCGCGTGACCTCTTCCAGATTTGTTTCTGGCGTCTTTTGACTCGAGGATATGAAACTGAACATTAGCCACAAGAGTAAAGTAGGTGAACGAATGGGAAGTTCCGGACGTTCGAGGGCTCCAATTGTGACGTGAATTGTGGGCTCTCAAGATACCAAAGGATTGCCGAGCTCGACTCGGAATCAAAAAAAAAATTGATATAGTTTTTTTCGAGATTTGAAGCAGATTTTTTCTCGTCGACGGTTTCTGAAACCTCATAAAAAGCCCAAATCACTGTCGAAAGCAAAATTCAATAACCTTTCTTTTTCATCGCGACGGTTCCAAGTTCTTCTCGATCTAGCACCGCCACAGTTTTTTCCGAAAATGACGGAGCCCGAAAATCCCGATCTGCGGCAACAAATTAGCAACAAATTAGCAACAAAAGAGCACGAAATTTTGGCTATTCATTTTTCATTCTAACCAAATTCTTTCGAGGTGGCTTTGCGCGCTGGCTTCCAACCTGGCATCGCCATTGATTTCGGAGAAACGGCTACAGCAACAAAATCGGGGTTGCGGCAACAAAATAGCATTAAATACCCGTTCCAGTCTAAATTGATTTGTTCAAAGTGGTTATTGCAACTTGGTAGACGTTCGTTCGAGAAGACGTTTTATATGTTTTTTTGAAAAATCTGGTATCAAGATCTGTGGAAAATCTGAAAAAGTTATGAGATCGATGAACGAAATCTAAAAAATAGATCCAACTGTCCGCGCCCCGATCGAGACTCACCTTACCGTGTAAAAATAACGAGAATTCAAAGTTGATGCTAATCGATCAGTATATATTTTTTTCATCGCCCCGGTTTTTATTCATTTGGTTTTATCCAGAACATATCTGCACAATTGGCAAGAACTGTAATGTATCGCGGTTATGTTTGAAACGTCGATAGGAATCAGACCGAAGCATGAAAATCGTTAGCCTTGGTTAAATTCCTTTCCGGAGAGGACAGATCGTGATGTGGTTACCAAAGTGCTTTGGTTATACTGCACTTACAATGGGACCTTACGGTCCACGGATTTTTAATTTTTTTATACCTATAGTACAGAAAGGTCTATACCCAAATAACTAATCCCCAAAACCATAGGGGGGCAGGGGATTTTTTAAAAATTCACTTTTTCGAAAACTTCTGGATAGTTAGCCCTATGGCTTTGGGGATTTGTTGTTTGGGTTTAGACCTTTCTGCAATATAAATATAAAAAATTTAGAAAATCCGTCGACCTTACGGTCCCCTTGTTAGTTGTGATACAAAAATAATTTTTGGACAGGATCCAAAGGAATGGTTCCCTTTTCATTTATGATTAGTTGCTCTTTCCAAAGCTAATAGTACCGAACATTTGGTTGTGCCATCGAAAGTTTGGTTGTCCTAACTAAAGTTGTAGGAAGGCCTACTATGACGCCATCTTGCAACATTCGTTTCAAAATAACCATTTCAAGTCCACGTACTGCGAAGTGCTAATTCTATCGTCGCTAAGAAATAATTAATAAGATTGATAAGTGGCTGTGTTGTACTCGAGAAGGCTAGAGATAGGAGATAGACTCCTATCGAATCTTGAGTTTGAGATGGTCCCATGAATGGCGCCGCTCAGCAGCGCTGCTAGGACGTGTACTTTCATAGCGCGTCCGCGTACAAGCCTTGATACGCACGATACGCCCGATGCGCTGCGAGGACGTGCAAGTACACGACAGAAAGTGGAAATGCGCAGGCACGCTACGCAACTATCCGTCCTACCATTGGCTTTGGTTACCGGAGCCGAATCTTTGATTGGGCGATATTTAACCATATTCTTTGGATGAGACACCCAAAGCTTTGGTTCTCATATCGAAACTGTTCTCTCCGTGTGTCTATTCCACGTGGAAAAAATTCGCTCGCGTGATTGGAAAAAAAAATTATTTGGTATACCAGGTATAAAAAAGCATCAAGTATCTATAGATAGACATACATATCGGCGGATAATATATTATTCGTGAAGAGAAGCAATAAATAAACCATAATCAGAACGACCCGCTTTAAAATAGTGTTCAATTTCCAGCATGTTTTTGGCATTTCAGCATTTTGTTATCTGTACCCGCGTAGTTTTATGACTTAAAACAAATCAATTTTCGACCATAGTCGTCTGAAACAGATTTTATAACGAATGAAACTTTTTTTTTACAAATTGTAGGATACAACTTTATCGAAAAAGTATCGGAAACAGATACATAATTTTTGATGTAACCTTACATATCATATATACAATTCGTGTAAGATATTGAAGCAGAAAACAGTAGACGATCAATATTGGGGTATGCGCGAGTTTTTAATCAAAATCAGTCTGTTGTTTTTCCATATTTTCGAGATCGACTGAAAATAGTTTCCGAAATTATTCTTTGGATTTTGAAGTTCGATGCATATGTCCATGGAGAAAGTCCGTTAAGGACTTCTTGTGAGCAAGATTGCGAAATTTCGGCACAACTTTAGAAAACAAACGAGAAATAGTTTCGACGATGCCAAATAAAAGTTGGAAACGATCAAAGGTGGAATTTGACATTTTTCCATTTTATTTACACGTAAATCTTTCGGTTTTTTCCCTCAATTATCTATAGCTGCGCGGTATTTCACGTTATTCGATGGGTCATAAGCGGAAATCGCAGAGGAATATTCGATCTTTGGAAGTTCTCAGAACTGACTTACGTACTGTGAACCGTGTCACCTGTAAAAAATCTTAATAAAACAGGTATGCTTTAAGATTTCGTATGTTAAATTGGATTTATCTCGGAAACTATTAACTCTACGGTTTAGACTTTTTTGTATGACTTTTTGCATCGATCTTTTTTAACGAAAATTAAATTTTCAACAAAAAAGCAATGATCATATCTTGCTGTGAAGTCAATGGTTCGTGAGAAAAGACGAAAAAACCATGAAATTTGGGAAAAAATCGAATTAATTTTTTTTTTTACCGCTGACAGCGTTTACAGAACGTAAATCAGCGATAAACATTTTTTAAAAACAAATCCTCCTCTACAATTTCTGCCTATTAAAATTAGGAGCTCATCTTTAGTGAGAATTATTGTTTATACATACGTTCATAGTAGTATTCCGTCAATGTAACGAGAAAAAAAATGAATCGTCTGAAACGAAGCACTTTAGTACCTCGAGTAACAAAGTGAATATAAAGTATTTCCTATATTATTCCTGTCGATTTTCATCGCGCAGATTTATTTTGAAAGATATCAAATACTACTTCCTATTTAATCGACTAACAATCCAAACAATCGAATGGTACTTTTTCCATTACATGCAAACTCGTTACTCCGCTATACTCGCCTCGAAATTTTCCGCAACAATAATTTTTTGGAATAATAGGATGTTCGCGAATATAGAGGCACATCGAATGTGAAGTTGTATCGAGGCTCCTGCTACCACTCAACGGTCCTACCGAATCGAAATTTTGTCGGCAACGTCAAAATGCAAGCGCGAACAGTAGAATTTACATAGCTGTAAAATCACTCGTTACAAGCCGAAAGTTGGTAACGAGCGAGATGATCGCGAAGGCAAGACTGTATAAATTGCAATCTAAATGGTTGTCATTTGTTTGCGATAAAATCACCAGTCCGAGCATCCAGTCGTAAATTTTACTTCTCATCAGTCTTTCACGGTACTTTTCTCTCGACCCTATCAACTTTTAAGGATTACTTTCCACGTGTCACGTATATACACCTCGAATAGACAGAGAATGATCGACGATGCCTCCGTCTCGCTACTCTACTCTCGGCGTTCATTTTTATCCGTGCAATCCAGTATTTTCCACAAATCGCTGATGTTTTTTTTGCCCCGAAACTACTTTCTCCAACTGATTGGAGAGAATTGGTTGATGGAAAACATGCCGAAACATTTATTATCGCGGAAATAGACCGTTCACGTTTGCCTAAGGGAATTTTCCAACATTACGTCGAAACGATTATCAATCAATTCTAGTCGAGAAACTCTCTCGACCGATTTGGATCGAGTCATTTTCAGTATTCAAAACTATTAACCGTACAATTTTTTCCCGTAATCGCAACGCGCACATATATCTCACGCACTCGACGATATGTACAGCTATTTCGGAAATATGACAATTTATCGCGGTAATATACAGGGTGGACAATTTAACGTGACCACCCCAAATATCTCCGTTGTCTCCGGAGTTACGAAAAAAATGCCAGAAGGTAATTTGATTGATTTCGATGGACTAATACAGTGATAACAGTGAGATCATAGTTTTTGCCCTCTCGCGGTCATACCTGGTCACGAAGTGCCACCGGTAGAGTCTTTGCACTATTGAAGAAGGATAATTTACTTCGTGCTGCAACATCCATTCGTGCAACAGAAATGTAATGAGAAGATGACCCCCGATTTTACTTCGCTCCGAATCGCCTAAATGCAATCAGCGATGAGAATCGCCAAGACTGGAGAATTGAATTATGAAATTGTACATCCGAATTGCGAAAGCTACCTCTAATCAATCAAAGTGGATAAACTGAAGAGAGTAAATGTAAAACGTGCGAGAAAAATAACGGCTGCGTTGCTATTCAGTCCAAACTACGGCTGATTCGTGTCGCATAGTCGACAGTATGTGGTCAAAAAGTCGTGTGGATTCGAACAATCATCCAGTAATGGAACAAACGATGTCTAAACATTACTTCGATGTCGTTGTGGATACGCTTAAAAAATGTGTTAATCCCAAGAAAATTGAATATCTTGGATTGTATCTACTAGTGACGAGAAAATACCTGTACAAATGAACGAGAGAATCATGGTATAAAGGGACACAAGAATAGATTTTCTTCTTTCAAGATGAATGATTTCTCATTTGGAGAAAAGTATGAGATTAGAAAAAAAAAGTGAAACTCTAATCGTAAGCAACTCTGATGAGAGAATATTATCTTGAGTCTAAACATCTAAGTCTTCGTGGGAAGAAAATCCAAGTTCCAATAGCTGCAGGTGAATAATTTTCTTGAAATAAATAAATATAATAGTGCATCAAGAGAAGGAAAAAGTTTATTTTAATGGGCCAGAATTTCTCGCAACAAGAAACTTTTATCTTATTTAAACATATTATATTCTTTTTCTAGACTTTTCTTTAAAAAAAAATCGTACGAGACTAACGAAAATAATAATAATGATCATCATATTTTATTGAACCCATGATATTCTCATTATTCCACACCTCTTCGCAAGTATATCATGTTCACTTACTAATATTGTTATTCGCTTAAGAAAGGTCTTAGGAATTCAATATAGGCACTCTCATTTATTGTTATTGCTGAAATGGAATTGTCAACACATACTTTCGGTATTTTCGTTTTTCTATCATCATAGCTATAGCCTAATGATTACTTTATTAGAATAAAAGAAGTTCATCGTACCGATATTACCTACTTTATTGCCCTTAAGAGATATGCGCGCGATAACCGAGAGGATTAAGCGTTTGCGTAAATTGCGATTGATGGGTAGTGAAAGGGTGCGTTTTGGGTACGAACCCGCACAAAATCAGTAAAATTTGTAGTTACATATACGTGTAGATATGACTAAGAGGAAAGAGAAATGTAAGGTTTGATGGTCGAGTCAAAAGTTGAAAAATATTGCGTTTCGATTTTTTGTAACATAATAACTCGTTTTTCATCAAGAAAATATTTTCTCAAATCAAATAAACATTTTTTCAGACCAAAACTTGATTCTCGTGAGAGAAGTTCATTTCGAAAAGTTTCTTCTTCACGCAAAGAGAATTTAAACGAAGAGAATATTTTCTCCGCGCAAGATATTCTTCGTTCTCGGGACAACAAAATATTCTTCCAGCACCATACAAGTACGCCGTTTACTTGAGCTAAGCCAAATTTACTTGGGATTAACCAACTTTTTTTCATTGTACGGAAAATAGAATCGTTAGCAAATCGTGTCTTGTATCGTATGTATAGATCGGTGATATCGTCCTATTTCGTATTCCACATGCGAGGCATTTGGTATCAGAAGGGGGGAAGACTTCATTGCGATTACGCAAGAAGCCTGGCCACATCAAACGAAGCACTCGAGCCGTCACTCTGACATTATGACAATGCTCGTGATAACGAGACACTTAACTCGACGAAGGAAGGGGTCTTTTCGTAGAAAAACAAAAAATACGAGTCGGCGAGCTGCGATCGTCGAAATCTACTAGCAATCGCAAGAGAAAAAAATGAAAAATGAAAAATTATTCGATCGGGTTTGTCGATCTGCGCGGATGAAGTTGAAAGAACACGAGTTAATCGAGTAGCGTTTAGTCTCCAGCACTTCCATCAACGTCTACATTTTTACCAGGCTAACTAATCGTTGACGAGTGACTTAAATTCCTGTATCCTGTCGAGATTGTCGTCACAAACATGCGTCCACCTCACGTCTCAGCGAAATAATCATTCGCCAATTCCGCGCGTTGGAACGATCCGTTTGAGGCACGCGCGCGGGCTACATGGGGGCAGCGGGGCTCGGGCCCCTATAGAAAGATTTCTACGAGGGCACAGCCCTTGTAGAAATATTTTCTCGAATTGCCTTCGTCTCAGATCGGTTTACAATATAAACACATATTTCAATATTGATTTCGTAGGTCCCAAGTATTTTTCACGCCGCTAATCTGACCAAGGATTTGACGAGCCGAGTTGTGAATATAGTCGCGAGTTTGCTTTTGTTACAGAAGATCGCGGCGGCTCCCTCGCTATTTTATTAACAGTAATTATATTATTACTTCTATTAATTAGTAACACACCTTAAGAGACGAATGGGCTTTACACATCTTTTATGAAAATTTGGTTGACCAAGCAAATCTCCTATTTTCCGGAGACAATAATTTTGTACCGAGATTTTCCTCCTTTTCGTCAGAGCCCTTGACCTACAAACTCGCTATATATACCGAGGCGTACTGCGATACCAATGATTCTAGGCTTCTTAGCTCGACCCCCATTTGAATTAATTTCGACTGACCACCCTTAAATCGAAGAATCACCTAAATTTGGGCAATTACTTTTGACCGATTTTATCCGTTCGCAGCTGAACGAGGTCAAAAGTCTCTCCCGCCTCGCGTCGAAGAATCAAAGAACGAAAAAGAAAACACGTATCGAATTCAAGACACGTCACTTTCGACGAGCAAATGGTCGTTACCACGCAACGGAAAAAGACAAACGTTGAATATCGAATAGTTCGACGTGATGCAACGTGCTTCGTCGTCTATTCGTTGTCTGGTGTTCGGTAAAAGATGCGTATTGACACAGCTTTAAAATGTCATCGCTGCTGTTTAATTGTCACGAAACTCTACATTCCACAAAGCGTTTGCGTCAAGCATGTCAGGTATTTACTCGAACGGGGCATAATGCTTCGAATTGTACTTCGATCACATAACTGGACGCGTTCCATCAGCTCCACGTGATTTACCTCGTGGGCAACGCCCACGTTCGCAATAACGAACCACGCGTATCGGACAATTGAGAATTCTTCGCAACAAAACTGGCAAAAACGAACGAATACTCGACATTATTTCGAGCGAAACGTATAGTTGCCGTGGAATCCGAAAGTTGGAACCACCACGAAAAAATCTGACTACTTCCTCGGGGCTTCGTCGAAAATTGTTAGTAAGCTAAGTTCGAAGTTGTTCTGACAAACATGTCGGAAAGATTTAAACAATGTTATCTTATCGAACGCTGAGATAATCTTCGTTTTAGCGTTCGAGTCTCATACGCGACGTCATAGATGTCCGATGAATTTTATTTCGCGTGATTCGAGGCAAGTGAAATAGTTTCCTTGGAATTTTACGAAACCGCAAAATTTTTCCGCGCCCACGCCGAATCTCCTCAAGATAACCAGACCGACGTCGATAGAATTTGCGACGTAAATACCTAGCTAAGGTTGTTTTTTCCTCTTTTTTTTGCATTTTAACGGTGTTTAAAATTCGGAATACGACTTTGAATGGTGGTGAAAACTGCGGGGAGTTGTTCATCGGGCGAACAATGCAGTGCGAATCAGAAATACAGAGGTACGTGAAATATTATCAAGGCACAGAATTTGGCGATAATAATGATGAGATTCTGGTTATCAAGTTACATGAATTTTTGTACATATTGTATCAGCAGATAATAAGTAGAGTAGAACATCTCATTTGGGTTATACTATTTCGTTACATGGAGAGACGATTTTAAAAAGAATTTTCAGAAAAAAAATACCGATGAAAATAAATTTATCAAAGCACAGTAACAATAAGTATACTGTTATTAAAAAAAAACGAAGAGCGGCTCCCTTAGATCTTTGATGTTACAAGTAGCGTATTGTTTCACGAACCCAACTGCCAATGGAAAGTAGGAACGAGCGTTACGTTTACTCAGGCGTATTCCGTGAAAATTTGATTTTTACATCCACGAAGTTTGAAAAACTAGAGTAGTGAAAAATTTACAGCATTCCGCTCGAAATACTAATAATTAAAAATTACATCACATCTGCCACGTTTAGTGAATTTTACGGGAAAAAATGTAACAGCGATCGTTCTAAACGCAGAATGCGAGGTTCTGTTTTCCCAAACCATAAACATCGGGCTAACTGATATTAGATTCATTTGCGAACTATTTGGATACGAACTAAATAACCGCCAGTCGAACGTAAAAAGTAAATAAACGGAGAATATAAATTAGGCGGTGGATATTTTGCAAAAACATGCCGTTTAACATTCTCTGAAGTTGCGCTCGTCTTGATCGTTGGTCGCAATGAAACGCACGTGATCAACGAGAGGACAACGCCCACTCGGAAAAACACGCGGGTGGCAGTCATCTGTCACGTGTAATTTATAACACGTCATTAAAGTTTGTTACGGTCAAATAAATTAATAGCCCAAATTTTTCCTCTGTCGCTCTCTTCTCCGTTATTTCGGAAACGACGGAGGACATCGAGTTCGCCAGCAATTTTCTGTCTCAATTTTCGTTTTTCTTACTCGCGTCAGCTACGTGTTAGGTACTCGACAACGAATTCGAGTAACCAGAAAACTCGCGAGAATCGACAATTTTTATTCCCATTTGTAGGATCAGCTGCTAATTTCACCCGACAGGTAATACTAATGTTCCGAGTTGACGTGAAATGAAGTTAGAACGGAAAATCGGAGTATTTTTCTCGTTCATCTTTATCGCCTGAGAATTTGTTATGTAACGTTATCGAACGAGTTAAAAATAATCTGCGATTGCGAGCACGATGTGGGATTTTTTACGATCATTTTCATTCTCGCGTACGTATCGCACGGAAATAATATATATATGTATATATATATATATATATATTATATGCGCACACACGCACGCACGCGCGCGCGCGCACACACACACGCACATATACAGGGCTGTAACTTTCAGGGATTTTTTCTTACGACACATGCAACGAAATTTCTGGTGGGGACCGGAAAAAAATAGTCGAAAAAAATCACCCTAATATATATATATATATAGGTATATATAATGTCGCTCGTCTCAACTCGCTCGTTATTTAGATGACCTAATTAATTAACCAAGGATTGTTGAACCAGTCTGATGAGCGAAGCGATAGCGCGGAAATAATCTCGCGAGAAAACACTGTGAACTGAGAGTAACTACATAGGTAGAGAGGTACGTTATCGAGCGATGTACGGATGGTGAACCACCAGACGATCTCTGGTTATACGGTCACAGGATGAAGATTCACGTTCCGATGCGAAGACACGGGTCTCGTTCGACGATTATCACTCGACCATTGGAAAACGAAGAACTCCCCGGTAAATATCTTTCACGCGTTGAATTGTTTTCGTTGATTACCGAGTCGGTATCGAAAAATCGAACGGAAAATGAATTTGCAAATACGTATGTATCTAATCGCACGGATGAAAAAACGCAAGGATCGATGTGTATAGAAGTGGTGAAATTTGTTGGGACTTACAATCGCCGAGTAGACAAAGTTTCAGTCGCCGACGTCCTGTGTCGCAGGCAACCTGTGACTGACTCTAGTATTCGTTGGGTATGTAACGTGTGAGAAACACTCGGTGTTCGTGAGTACAGAGAGAGAGAGAGTTAGAGCACGAGAGAGACGAGGCGTAGATATCATATCGTTTGTCTCAGTACGAACAAATTCCCTGTCTGCGAGAGATGTCACGTGTGCTTGTGAATAGCTCGTCGGTGAAGGTAGATGTCTCGTGTGGCCAAGTGTAACACGGCGAGAGGGACCAATGGAACGGCGTGATTTCGAACCACCTCGAAAATGTATTGGTTAGCACTTCTTCAATGAGATCAGAAGTGGAAAAGTGGAGGGGCATATCTTTGAACAATTAAAAGTAATGCGATTGCCATACCTGTCGCACGAATACCGATGATCAACGTACACAAGCGTGCGTCGAAGACCTCGCGTGCAAGAGTGTACACCCGAATGCAACTGTCTACCACAAAGTACAAAAATTTCCGTCATTCTGTAAAGTGTAGACATTTTTGTGTAGAATATTTAACATTTCAGGGTGTTGACTTGACACAATCGTAGTGTTGTTCCATCAGTCCGTTTTGTGGTACACAAAAGTGTTACTTGACACTAAAGCAACAGTTTTTAAATGTTACTCTCAAATCAACAGGAAAATTGTGTTGAGTTTGTACAACGCGTGGGTTAAATATGATGCTGCACGTCGTTACTTGCGCGGGAAGAGCGTAGCTACACTTGCTGTATCTGATGGAAACCAAGGACTATATTTTCCTACTTTTTTTTTGAGTTCGCTCCTCGGTGTCAATTCTTTTTGCTGTTGCACTTGATAACTATTAAACTATTTTATTTATTACGAGCAATATTCACTATAGCTTGACAGTTTAACGTATTTTCATTCACTTTTGAGGTGAGGTCAATGTCTTGGTGTTCGGTACCAATAACCAGCACTTCACTTATATTTACAGTGTTTTTCACCATATTATCGGCACTATCATAATAAATGTTTCGGCGTATTATGCACACCTTCAACTTTTACACGTTCATCATTGGATAGCATTTGTGATATTTTTCCATTTGCGCGATCGAAGATACTTTCAACGTGGGCGGCTATTTCTTAGAGGACATTTACGTACATATATTCATCAGCTGACCAGAGTAATACACAGAAATGTTATAATTAACATTACGTGTTATAAACAATACTTTAGTGTGTGGAACTGGGCGAACCGGTTCTAGAGCATTTGAACATTGGTTTGTATTACTTTTAACGCAGAGCTGTGTAACACAGAGCTATGTTAGCTTTCACGTAGAGCTCTGTCACTGTATCACTACACGTGGAATGTGTTGAATCAATACTAATTTTGCGTTGAAAAAGTCGTCAACACAAATTTTTGTGTTAAAGATGGATTTTTTTTACTGTGTAGACTGTTCCTTGCATTTGTATAACGCGGAATATTTATGTCTGTAATTTTGAAAAGAAATTGGGAAGCGTCGTCACGTAACTAGAAACGTGCCTGCTAAAAATACAATAGTGGCTGACGAGTCTCCTAGAATGCAGAGTCCGTTGTCCCTCGGCGTCGAAAATGCCGATTAGATTAAAACCTGGGTCTTGCGAGAAAAATTCCTCGATGCCTCGGTAAACTTTTCGTGAGATACAAAGACAATAAAGCTGGTCCGGCAATTCTGCACCATCTAGGAATTATTTTGTCAACAGGTGGTTAGTATGATTTTTTGATAACCGAGGCACGCTTATGCGGTACATCGAAGCTTGGGCGATTTATTTCATCCGGTACGTGGGGAAAAACAGGGCAAGTTGTTTCAGGAGTTACATGGAATTGCACGAGTATGTTGATGAGAGCGCTATAATTATTTAGCCGATGAAATACGTCGATCAAGGGGTTGGCCTACTGTGACGAGCGTCAAAACAGACTATTTTTCAATAATTAATTACGGAAAAACTACCAATGGAATGTTGACCATTTTTTTATACGATGTCATGTACAAGTTAACGAGTGCGTTAAAAAATTGTTATCAAAAAAAATTAACAATTAGACGGGTTATATCTCCCTGCGCGTTCCGGTGATTTTCAAAACGGTCCAAGTGATATCTCGAGCCGTAATTAATGAATCGACTTGAAATTTGGTACACATATTCAAAGAAATAGTACTTTTCGGCGTACGGAAGATTTTATTGCATTTGTTGTTTAGTAATTATTGATCAAAATAACACGTTTTTTTAGCCGAATATTTCGACAAAATTCAGGAATTTTTTTTCGTCACCGTAGAGGAAAAAAATGCTCCGTCCGCCAATAGCCAATACAATGTAATTAATGAGCATATTTTTTTCTGTATCAGATCACTGGTATTTGCGATATCACGTACACCGATCGTCCGCGGACGAAAATCACCGGAATGCGCGAGGAGATATAACCCATCCAATTGTTAATTTTCTTCAATGAGACATTTTGAACGCACTCTTGAACGTATACGTTCAATTATTTACGTTTAATTAATTATTGAAAATTAGTCTGTTTCGACACTCGTTACAGTAGGCTGATCCCTTAAGGAGGTATTACTGTCTAGAAATTGCAAAAAATCGATTTTTTATGCATTTTTTTTTTAGTTCAAGGTTCTGAGAATGTGTCCTGAAAATATTAATTTGAAATTCGAAGAAATCCCACAGTTACAGAGGTTGTGTCCGTTACATACTGGGTCGGATAATTTTCCTATCCGGCGCCCTTTTTGTTGTGACGGTCAGTATAGCTGATTAAGCGTAAGTTACTGAAATCAGTTAGTATCCTTCGTGAGCTCAGCCGTAGCAGTGCTTAATGTATAGCAAACTTGGAACGCCATTTTCGCGAAATGGCATTTTTCAAGTCGGGGGAACATTTTTCTCGAAAACTTTCCGACCGATTGACCCTGGGTTTGGGGCACCTTTCGAGGGAAGCTTCACCTATCGTCAGAACTCGAATCATACCGATAACTTGAATATTTTAGCTCCACTCTCATGTTTCAGGTGACAATTTTCTGGAAAAGGTGAACCTGAATTTTTAAACAGCTACGGTTCCGATAGAAAAATTCGCACTCATTTAGTTCTAGTTCGGACGATAATTATATTCGTACGGATTGAAAGAAAAATCGTTTTCTCATTTCGGACGACTAGGATCGCCGTAATCCATTCGCTAGATTGAACGAGCGTTGCGCGCACCCCCTGCTTAATAACGCGTAACGTGTATAGTCTCAATGAAGTTTGTCATAAAAATTCGTGATGTTAGTTAAAACATGGATTGATATGCGTCGGAAACCCCGACACTGTAGGTTTGATATTTTTCGCAAAAATAAATTCCTAAAAATTAGTTTACAAACAAGCTTCTAAACAGGAATACGCCCTTAACAGATGAAACTGTTACGTGACTGGATGAGAAGGAACACGCTAATGTAATAAGTGCGTAGTACACCTCCGAGTCGTGACGCGATTTTACCTTTTTTTTAGTCCCAATTTCTGATGACAAGAAATATCTAACAGCTATCAAACCGCTTTACCGTAATCGTGAATATATGCTGATCAATGACGCATATTTGCAATCTGTTGTTTTCAATAAACCGTATGACTACGGCGCAAGTGACTTGTTACTTAGCAGACTGAAATCATCGTGGAAAATAAATAATTGCAGCAGCTGGCATCGCGCAGAAACCTTTTGCATACATGAAATATCAGCTGCAATCTAGCTTATCGCATTGAGGCAAAGATGCTAACCTAATTAACTAGATCCCCGGTGAAAAAATTGAAAAATCTTGCGTCATTTTTATTACCACTATTTTTCTCTCCGTCGACGTTTATGCGAATGTTGACTCGAGGATCAATCCTAACCATTTGTGAAATCACGGCAATTACGGAGAACACTATTATAGGAATATACGTGACATGTTTACACTTGCTACGCTTCATTATCAACTATAACGACAGTCCTTTTATCGTGTCGGTGAATAAGTTTTTTCTTTATTCTAGCATCGATTGAATGACTTCATTTTTCGAGAATCGCGGTTCGGTAGTTTTGAGAAAACCTAGGCATTCCGACAATCCCGTTGTCATGTTACAAATCGTGGGAAGAAAAATGGTTTCATTCAATTAAAATGATCACATTTTTTCAAGATAGCCGAGCAAAAGTCAGCAGAACGTCGGTTTAATGTTAGATAATATTGAGCAACAATAATGTTTCATTAGTATTAATTAATTAATCATGCTAGAATAAACAACAATAAAAACAATTGATCGAATTACTCGAAATGCCACATCTTCGACACCCCAACCATGAAGGTATTCCGTAATATAAAGAACGATATATTTATCCATCTGAATAAAACGAATTTACAGATGCTATGAAATCGTACGAATCCGAAGGTAATCATACAGACGGTTTTTACCGTTACATTTCACCGATTGAAACGTTGCACGATCATCAGATCAATGGGGTACGCTATTTGTTTTATTTAAAGATCGACCGTCCGAACGATCGATGGTTTCTCCGGATTCTGGCAATGACTGTTCAATTCGACTCGTATAAAATACTTCCCAGGGTCAGAATACGCGTAGTTTCTGCAGCCACTAACAGGTGGCTCTCTTTCTCGCGGACGAAATTGCACCGTGCTAGACGTATGAACCACCGCACCGGCTGCGCTCGACTATCCTTGTCTTTGGGGAGCAAAGTGTTCAATGACCGTATAGTGAGGGCACTGTTGCTGACACCACAAACAATTTACCGCATCCGTTGACATAAGCGTCGACGAGATGTAATTTTTGCGAGTCTCTTTACTTTAACAAGAGACTTGTAATCGAGCAATTCAAAGCATAGAATACTGAAAACATGTAACCCTATGGTATATGAAAAATTGTATTCCGTTAACAGCAACTAATACACTTACTTAATTGGCTCGAACCCATGACACATATGATAATTACTCGTAAATTGTATGGTGGAATGGAGGACGAACCAGATACCTTGAATTCAACCGTCGTCCTGGGCGGTTCGCTTTTTATTCGTAGCTGATTCAATTATAAATGTGCAACAGCATATATATACAGGGTGGGGCATTTAAAGTGTGACAGAGCAATAGCACTCAAATTATCAATGATACTCAAAAATGTTTCATATGAAAGTTATATTGTTCCGAAAGGCCGTCATACTGGACCATCATATTATTTTTTCGGTGGAGGCGCTGAAGCTACGTCAAGATCAACTCCACTTTTTTAAATGGGACAATGCATTTTTTTTCCACGCCATTATTACTGACTTTAAGACGAATTCAGTGACCTACAACACAAGGTCATTCTAGGCACGCAAAGTATGAAAATAGTCGAAATATCAAATCAAATCGAAATAATTACTTTCGAAGGATTTCCCAGCTTTGGTTTGTGTCTACCTACAGAAGATGCTCGAAGTGATGACCCTCGACTTGTAAACATTTGTTAACTCGCTGATGAAATGACCGTCTAACTGCAGCCAACATTTGTGGTGTAATTTTGGCACATGCTTGGCGTATTCTTTCTTTCATGTCGTCAGGCGTAGTAGGTGCTACCGCCATTACGCGTTCTTTGACAAAACCCCATAGAAAGTAATCAAGCGATGTTAGATCTGGTGAACGAGGTGGCCAAGCTACAGGACCGCCCCGTCCTATCCACTTATCGCCAAAAATCTCACTCATCACTTGTCTTGAACACAGAGCATAATGGGGTGGTGCACCGTCGTGCTGCATCCACATGTTCATCCGAACATGCAACGGCACGTTTTCCAGTAACTGAGGCAGTATGTTTTCCAGAAAGTTTGCATAAACTTGCCCAGTCAAGCGACCTTCAAAAAAATATGGACCAATGACGCGATCACCGACAATGCCGCACCAACAATTAACGGACCACGGATGTTGAAGTGATACAGTTCTCATCCATCGAGGATTCTCATTTGCCCAATAATGCATATTATGTCTATTCACATTTCCAGTATTTGTGAAGTTAGCTTCATCTGAGAAAAGCACATGACTCAAAAACGAGACATCTCTGCGCATTTTTCGACGAATCCAATTACAGAAAGTGACGCGATTCAGGAAATCGTTGCCATACAAATCCTGATGTAATGACATATGGTACGGATGGAACTTGTGTTTATGTAAAATTCTTAATACAGATCGCCTACTAATTCCACTCTCTCTTGCCATTTGCCTGCTGCTCGCATGTGGATTTAGTGCCACAAAAGCTAAAATGGCAGCCGCATTAGCCTCACTAACAATCGGTCGACGTCTGTCTCGTGTTTTTTTTACTGTACCGAAGCGGCAGAAACGGTCGGCTAATCGCTTAAAGGCCATGCGCGATTTTTGTTGTCTATCCGGATAACGAGCTGCATACAAATTTTGAGCGTTTCGGTAATTTTTGCGGCATTCCCCCAGCACCATCAACATATCGAAAGGTTCTTGAAAATCGTTCATTTCCGCGATCCGATGTACTCACATTAGAAGGTAATGTGTGACTAACTGATATGTCAACAGAAAATGCGCACTTGCTGCCGATGTAAACAATACCTGTAGATGTGTATTATCATAGGTATTGGAAGAAATGAAAACAGCGAATAATAAAGTGTTTACAAGTCGAGGGTCATCACTTCGAGCATCTTCTGTAGGTAGACACAAACCAAAGCTGGGAAATCCTTCGAAAGTAATTATTTCGATTTGATTTGATATTTCGACTATTTTCATACTTTGCGTGCCTAGAATGACCTTGTGTTGTAGGTCACTGAATTCGTCTTAAAGTCAGTAATAATGGCGTGGAAAAAAAAATGCATTGTCCCATTTAAAAAAGTGGAGTTGACCTTGACGTAGCTTCAGCGCCTCCACCGAAAAAATAATATGATGGTCCAGTATGACGGCCTTTCGGAACAATATAACTTTCATATGAAACATTTTTGAGTATCATTGATAATTTGAGTGCTATTGCTCTGTCACACTTTAAATGCCCCACCCTGTATATGCATAAAAGGTTATTAAATGTTTTAACTCGTACAGTAACGCGGCAGTTCTTCAGGAGGTATCATTAAATTTGCGACCAATGTGTGTGTTCATGTGAAAGTCGCTTATTTACCTCCTTTATGTAAATCTGGTTTTCGTTGAATTTGCTGGTTTCACGGTATGTTGTGTATTTTGGTCCCCTGATCAAAAGTGTTCGTGGGCACAAATTCCAGGAACCCCCCGTTCTTGAGTTGTGATAATTATGGCATACGCTCCCTCGTAAACGGAAGATAATAATTCGATCAAATTTAATTTACGAAGTATCAACGAGTCTGACTACTATCGGGGCGTCAAATCAAGACACCTGGGTTTGGCACACACATCTGAGTCAAAAAAAGTCGTAGAGCTTCGGGATATGAATCATTTTCAAGGTACAGTGAAACTTCCCTATAGCGGACACCTTCGGGACCGGAAGTCTTGTCCGCTGCCGAGTAGTGTCCATTATTGAGAAAATGGCTAATTTTTTATTGCACAAAATCTATCATCTTTTATTCCGGATAACCATACAAACGAAATATATTTTAATAGATAAAATCCCCATAAAAAGCACCTCTGGTGCAAAAACCTTTCGCCTAGTTATATAAATGTGATAGTCACCTAGAAAAAATACATTCTTATACCAAGAAAACATCATACACTTATTATTTTATACAAAAATTCCTTCCTCGTAAAAAAAAAAAGATTCGAAATCAGATGCTATTGCCTAGTACCGATATCACGTTGTCTTTTTCGAATTGACAATTAGGCTTTTCATAACACGGTATTGACAGCCTTCCTGTCCTGCCACGTAGTACCATAGATATAACGATAGAGGACTGACGCCTCCATTGGTTCACCCAAATAACATTTAAAAAAAATAAAAAAAAAATTAAAAAAAAATTTGGTGGTAGTGGTACTAGGCGGGCCAATATTTCGTATCACTATATTGGGATTATTGACATGGTTCAACCGCGGTAACATTGTACTTATCTGGAAAAGGCCCGCCTAGTACCACTACCACCAAATTTTTTTTTAATTTTTATTTTATTTTTTTTAAATGTTATTTGGGTGAACCAATGGAGGCGTCAGTCCTCTATCGTTATATCTATGGTACTACGTGGCAGGACAGGAAGGCTGTCAATACCGTGTTATGAAAAGCCTAATTGTCAATTCGAAAAAGACAACGTGATATCGGTACTAGGCAATAGCATCTGATTTCGAATCTTTTTTTTTTTACGAGGAAGGAATTTTTGTATAAAATAATAAGTGTATGATGTTTTCTTGGTATAAGAATGTATTTTTTCTAGGTGACTATCACATTTATATAACTAGGCGAAAGGTTTTTGCACCAGAGGTGCTTTTTATGGGGATATCACTACTTTTTGTAGAATTTGATTAATTACGTAAGTACAATCATTCTCGTATCCGTAATAAATCGCATAAATTGTCTATCACCCTTGAATAAAAGCAATAATAATATTTGTACAAAGATATGTACATATATATACTAGGGGTTCCGCCCCTGCGCGCTTCGCGCGCCAATTTTCCTCGGCGCGGCGCGCCTCGGGCACTATACATTACATATACATACATTACATATACATTACATATAATACTGATCGAATAGATTTGTTCACTCTAAAAAATACACCTACATACCGTGAGTATTCGTGTATCTAACTCTTCAGCCATACCACAATATTCGTTAATCTTTTTCGTTCCAGATCCAGCCTCGACATTCGAAGATCCTTATTATTTTGTAGTTTATAATTGTAATAATTTCCAACTATAAATAAATGATATTCAATAATATACATGCGTAAATAATCTTGAAAGTTGTTTCCGTTTGTGGCTTACTACCTTAATTTGCAATCTGAATGTGATGCACTCTCTGTTAATGTAATGACTGTAATTCTCTCTATTGCCTGGTACTTCTCCTTCTCTACACTCTTTCACAGGATTCGCTAATAAATATTCTCGTGACTTAGCTACTTTAGTTGATTCTGATTTGCATTGAATCGTTTCAAAAATATTATTCATTTGCCGAATAATAATGGACAGATTATCGGTACAATTTTTTCATACTGTAAGTCCTAACCGCAATCTAACCATATAATCGTACTCCGGGCGCTTTGCCTACCTGTCAAAGCAGAAGACAACCAGCGTGAACAAAGAACAGCGGAACGGCAATGCCGTAAACGCCAAATTCGGGATCGGACCGATCCAACTGACCCGCATAACGAATCTCACGCTATAACTAAAGACTGTAGTAATCATTCAATTCAACCCTGTGTTGTCAAACACTTACAGTTATCTCATAAAAAAAAAATATCTTACCGTACCTCAAATAATCTTGTTCTGAATTATACGAACAATTACGACCAAAAATACATTGACACATACCGTACTGTAGTTGGTGAAAATAAAGAGCTAACCAAAGCGCCATCTGGCTACGTCCATACTTGGTAGGTCTCTTCTCTCTACCTAGCGAAAGCCACTCTATACTCTTTATACCCATAGGTTTCGTGCCACATACTTGGTAGGTCTCTTCTCTCTACCTAGCGAAAGCCACTCTATACTCTTTATACCCATAGGTTTCTTGCCACATTGTGTGACGTCACTGACTGACGGAGACGACGAAAATGCGATCTCGTCGATAACACGTATAAATTACTTGCATCGAAATCTTCGAATAATAATATCTCAGCTCTACGTCCACCGATTCGATCGCAATAGGGCTTAAATTAAAGCTCTTCTTGGCCACATCCTGCAATAATTATTACAATTCCGTATTTATAGCGAGACGGAAGAAATTAACGATCATAAATTTCCTCAACTGTCACTCAGTTGCCGTTCGGGTATATAGAGACTCTGTCAGTCTCGCGCGGCGCGGCGGAAATTTTTTTTTTTTTTTTATATAACTAGGCGCGAGACTCTACCGAGTCTCTTGATAATCAGTGTAAGTACGTCTTTGAAATAGTACTAGAAACGAAATAATCAACTTTTTTACAATAAAATATATATATATGTGTCATAAAATATATATTCAATCAACTCAAAAAGGTACGTTTTCGTTAAGGGTACGTACACGTATGTATGAGTATTTTGTGCTCTTCACGACTTAAAGAAATCAACAATTTTTGTTTGTTTTTTCGCATTTTGGATTTTTTGTTCAACGTGCATCTCAACTTCAAATATGAGATTCAGTCCATTGCCATCTTCTTTATGTAGAAAATAACGTTTTAATTTTTTTATGGTCCAAGACTTGTGATAACTTGTGACAATGGGTTCAGCTTCATTGCGATCTCCTGATGCCCCATCCTCAGCGTCATCTTTCGCGATTTCAGATGTAACTTCATCACTCGCAGATCGGAGTAGGTAACTTATGTCCGTAGAGATATTCTCCGTTCGTAAAAAATCATCAAGTCCTGCGAAATCGCTATCTCCAGCGTATCCAAATTGCCGTGATGGTTTTTCCAGCTCAAATTGAGCTGCGTTCGCATTGACGTTTGACATATTAACCGCATCAGTGTCATCCCCGAGAAAGCCAGCTTTTGTGAAACAGTTACTTACGGTTTGAGCATAGACTAATAGAAATAGACTGAGCATGCCGGCTGTAAGAAGTGAGGACAACATCCAGGCCGTTATTGGCTCTGTCTCTCTCTCACCAACAAACTAGGAATTTTGCCATCGTGCCCGCTATTAAGAGGCTTTTTCATCGAAATATGCATCCCCGGCAATGTACGCGTCCGTTATTAAGAGTGTCCGTTATTGGGAGGTACGTATTGTTCATCGGACAATGCTTTTCTGCCAGGGATTTTCAACTTGTCCGTTATAAGGAGCTGTCCGCTGTTGAAAGGTGTCCGTTAAGAGAGGTTTCACTGTTCTATTCTATTCCCCGTTAGTTGAGTCATGAGCGATTGTTGTATGCAAATCAGCAGGCAAGCAATCATTCAATATATGTTGAAAATCGTAGTTTTTGCACATTTGTTTCCGTAGTTCAACTTGAACTCGTCATCACGCTTTCAAAATCGCTGGGAAAAATATTTTTAAAATCGTGCTCAAACTTTGAAGTTTTTTGCGTGCAATGCTGATTGGATTTTGAAGAAATTCCTGAAATTATGGTCACGGTAGGCAATAATAACCCGAATGGCGATTTCAGTAACGGGTGACAACAGAAGCATGCGGTTTAGCTGCATTTGGGAAAAATTTAAACTTCATTGCACGCAAAAAGCTTCAAAAGTTGAGCATGATTTTTGAAATATGTTTCCGGCGATTTTGAAAGAGTCATGACGAGTTGAAGTTGAGCTACGGAAACAAATGTGCAAAAACTACGTTTTTCAACACCTATTTAATGATTGCTTGCCGCCTGATTTTCACACAACAATGGCTCATGGCTCAACTAACGAGGAATAGAATTACCTTGAAAATGATTCACATCCCGTAGCTGTACCATTTTTTAGACTCAGATGTAGTGTGCCACACTCAGGTGTCTTGATTTCACGTCCCGATAGTAGCGTATACTAGTATTTTTAGGGTCGCTAATTCGGAATCAGAGGTCGGTTAACCTCCATTACGTCAGGTTCAAGGTCAAATCGAGGGGAATCGTCGAAAAAATATTTAAAAAAGTTTATGAACGTTTTTAGAGTCGCTGAATCCGATTACGTCATTTTCTTGATCCTACAAGGTCACCTGAAAAGAGAAGAAGGCACGCAAATAAACATATTAAAAAATATCGCTTACTGGATCGAATCATCCCAAGAACTCATGTTTTACATTCCAGGGAGTTTCATTTAATTGTTGGTGCCTTTATAAATGAATATGGTGATCGCTTATTGTTGTTAAACAAGACTGTTCAATTAGCAGAACGAATTCGAGATCGTATCAATACTGTTAATGTTACGCAGGCTAGAGTAGAAGCAGACAATTTGGCGACGCGAAGAGCGCAAATCCCTTTTATGCTGTAGGTACTTTAATTATTTTCAGGTGACCTTTTAGAATGAAGAAAATGATGTAATCGGATTAAGCAACTCGAAAAACATTTATGTATTTTTTAAAATATTTTAATATTTCTCTGGATTTGACCTCGAACCTGACGCGATAGAGGGTAACAGACCTTGAATTCGGAATCAGCGACCCCGAAATGCTAGTATAGCCTGACAGACTCGTTGATACTTCATAAATAAAATCTAACCGAATTATTATTCGCCGTTTACGAGGGAGCGTATACATTAAAGTGCCGATAATAATCAGCGGTTATCTCAAAAACGGGGGATTCTTGAATTTTGTGCCCATTGACACTTTTAATCAGGGGACAAAAATACGCAACATACTGCAGAACGAGCAAATTTAACATAAATTGGATTGCCATAAGCTCTGTGCGGGGTCCTATAATTAATTCATTGTGCAGATACCCTTGAAAAGTTGCGACCAAATGGCACGCTTGTTGTCATCTGACGTTGTGATTTTTATGGTAGAATTGAATAAAATAAATTGTCATTCACGATAAATATAAGCAGCTCGTTCCAACGAAAAATACAGCTTTAATCACCGAATCGACGAAAAATTTGGAAAAAACATACGTGAAATACTTTAGAAAAATTACATTGCAGCACTAAAACAAGATTATACTTGAGCTTATTATTATAAATTGTGTTCTTTATAATACCAAAGAATTTCTTATCGATACTATTCGCTAAGTTAACAGTCATGTGCTTCAAAAATTCTTAGACAATTGTTCGTCGGAATCTTTAGTGTCGATACTTGAAGAATCTCCACAATAAGGCATATCCTTCAAAGCGTAATACGTAAATATCGAGAAGACCTCAATCAAATACGTTGAAATTTGTACGTCATACGCGTGGAACGAGAATAAACAAGCGTATGTACGTGCATTCGGAATGGTTTCACCTTGGCTGGCAAGGCTCCTCGTTTAATTGTCGTAAACGCCGTTCGAGCCAATGTACAGGGTGCACCAGAGAAACTTACTTATTTAAAAGGTCAATAAAAAAGAAAGTACTTCAGTAATTGTTTTAATTCTTTTTTTATTTGAGAATACAATATCTCAATTTTTTTCATACATTGATGAAAATGACATCGGTTAAATCCTGACATGGGAGATCGCTCTCCACATTTGGCTCCCTGCGATTCTTCGATTCTTTTGGGGGGGGGGGGGGGGGTTATTTGAAATCCCTGATTTATGTCAATCGACCACGGACCGTAGCTCACCTCAAGAACAACATTCGCGACGCCATTGCCAACATACCGAATGATATGCTGCGAAGAGTGGAGACGAACTTCAGAAATCGACTTAATCGTTATATTCACAATAGGGGTCGCTATTTAACCGATCTCATTTTCAACAATGTATGAAAAAAAAGTTGGGATATTGCATTCTCGGATAAAAGAAGAATTAAAACCATAACTGAAGTACTTTTGTTTTTAATGACCTTTCAAATAAGTAAGTTTCTGTACTTCAACGCAATAAAACGAGCATTGCTGCATTGTTATCGTCAATACATAAATGAAAGAATTCGGAAACTGTCGCTGATTTCGTATTAATAAATCAACTTTATTTCATTAAATTCCGGTATTTCGAAATGATTTTGGCTATCGTCCCAACATTTTACAGGACCGCACAACGTTACTCGTGCTGACGTCAGGAAAAAAATAAGTACGCAACTTTTATGAATAGTAGGTGAAACTCTATTGGAAAAGACGTTACTAGCTCGCGAAGGGACTACTGACACGCAATTCTAGAATCAGTGTCTAAACTGGTTACGACACGTAACCAATTGAACGACAAATACGTGATGTGTTTGTGAAATAAAATGTAGAGGACCGAATACCTTCGTAATAATGCGGTAATTAAAATTCCGCGATGTTCTGAGAGCCAGGAATCTACGATGGACGTCATTTTGTCAAATACTTTTCTGAGTAGAACAAGAAAAACCTTACAGAGAAACAAATTTGCTAAATTCTTGAAAATGTAAAAATCGAGAGGAGATGCTGGAATTCCGGTAAATAGCTAATTCTTCTGGATTCTCGAGATCGAAATGACGGATTCATATGCAATGACACGCGTATGGTCAAGGAGTTACACTGATTTGTTCATCGGCGTCAAAGTTTTGCATGCACAGAATCACATATTTTTGCATCGCCTCGTCTTCGAACCAGATCATCCTGGTAGTCAAAAGATGAAATAACATTTTCGCAAGAGTTCTGAAATATTCAGTCAACAATTAATCGTTCGAACGTTCAAAATATCCCGGTTTCATTGTCAAATTATTTGTACAAAAATATTTCTTCGGTGCAACACCGAGAAACATTTTTCCAGCTTGTGGAACTATACCAGTGTAAACGCCGAGAGTTTCGGGAATTTTCGGGAATTTCGTGAAAGAAAAGTACTCGATCAAATGTTCCGAAGAATTAGGAATTAATTTGACTATATTTGACCTATATTACATAACTTTTTCGTAGAAAAATATCGAGATCCAAGCGACTTATGCGCTGCCTTCGGAGCTACCAAAAAAAAGTTCCTTCACTGCCGACACGATTCTGGCCGATTGAGTAGTTGACACCGAAAAAGTAAAAAATGTCGCTAAACTGGAAGGCATCTCCTGTACGATGACGTAGGATTTTCGAAAAATATCAAAATCTAACAAAATGGCGTAGTTATAAAAAAGTCTGTGTTCTTGCCTGTAAAATAGTCGTTTATTTCAATACCAAATCGTCAATTTTTTTTTTCATTTTAATTAAGCATTTTAAACATGAATAAGCAAGTCTTATAGGTTTATTTTTGTTATACATACATACATATATCCAAATAGTAAGTGATTCTTTAGTTACAGTATTTATGCTTCCAGATCACATTGCTTTAAGAAGTTATAGATACATTTGGATCCCTCTATATGAGGTTTTGCTATGATCATTTCTACGCATAACGGGCAGTGCAAATGCAGTTCAGCTAGTTTTTCCTAAAGAGAGCATCTTTATTTTTTGTAAAGCGCACATCGCCATAAGGCCTTAGGCCACCCTAGAATTTTAGAAAAATCTATTTTTTGTTCTTTGTTTTAAAGGGGCCCTTCAGGCCTCAAAAACGATACCCAAAAGATTATGGCCGAGGAAAATCTTTGAGTACTCCGTTTTCGAGTTTTAGTGCAAGGCCGTATGGTACGCAGCGAGTCCCTTTTGTTAGCGCTAGCGAGAAGTTCCGTTATTGGACTAGAGCAGGTATACGGCAGATGTTATTGAAAATATTTATTTCCTGACTAGTCTGGCAAGTTTAGAATTGTGGAACGGCTGTTTCAGACAGTTAGGCACGGCCAAGCAGTCGAGAAGGACGTTAGTCGACAAACAGTCGTTTATTTCGATAGTTCTGTGAATTTTCAGTTCTTTTTCCGGTGCCATTATTGAGTTGATTTGTTTTGTTGTATTGATTTGTTCTTACAATGAGTTGCGGGCTGTACAGTGGGAAGAAAGGGAGAAAAACGTCGGTTTTCAGCGTCAGGAGACCAAGAGTATCGCGACGAACACCGTTGAATCGGCATGAGACAGAAGCACCAGACGACTCGAACGCCAGTTCATCGGCAAAAAAACTGAAACAATCGGAAGATTTATACGATATCGAAGTGAATCCAGCGTTTGGTTATTGTATAATTAACTTCATTGCAGTTTTTTCGGCTATTTCCGACGTTGTCGTTTGCAAGATATGCCAATCGAAAGTAAAATTTACTGAAAGCAGTAAGCGTGTGTTGGGATTCAAACTTGTAGTGTCCCGTGAAAAGTGTGAGAAGACTGAGATACCGAGTTGTCCACTTGTTGAGAAAGGCTACGAAATCAACCGTAGAATAATAATTGCCATGCGATTGCTTGGAGTTGGTTGGCACGGAATCAGAAAATTCTGTGCATTCATGGAATTACCTCGGACTACCTTTCACTCATTTTACGATAAGGTTGTCAAAAGAATGAACACTGCAACCAATTTAGTTTGCCAGAACAGTATGATGCGAGCTGCTGGAGAGGAAAAAACCATTTCAATTAAAAACGGAGAAAATGGAATTGTAGTGTCAGGCGATGGTTCGTGGAAAAAACGTGGATTTACGTCTCTGTATGGGTTAGTGACTCTTACTGGCTATATCTTTGGAAAAATCGTTGATTGTGTAGTGAAATCAAAATACTGTAAGGCGTGTGAACATTGGTCTAAAAAAAAGATTCCGACAAATATGCGTAGTGGGCAGAAAGTCATGTAGGAGCATGCGCTGTGAATCACGATGGATCGGCAGGAAAAATGGAAGTCGATGCTGTTGTTGAGATGTTTCGCCGCTCTGAAACTTTGCATCAGGTCAAATACTCTCGCTATATTGGTGACGGTGATTCTAAGACTTTCAAAGGCATTACAGATGCTAAGCCATACGAGGATCTCACAGTACTCAAGAAAGAGTGTAGAGATCAGGTGCAACAGCGAATGGGCACCCAACTACGTATTTGAAAAAGAAGACAAAAGGTCTCGGTGGAAGGGGCGAATTGACTGCAAAACTTATAGATGAGCTATCTATTTATTATGGATTAGCAATTCGTAGAAACAGTGATTCAGTCGAGAACATGAGAAGCAGTATATGGGCTACACTGGATCACAAATTATCTACGGATGCCATATCGCAGCACGAGAAATGTCCTATTGGAAAGGATTCATGGTGCTCATGGCAACGTGCCAAAGCGATGAATACTTTGGCTGAATACAAACACGAGCCAGCTCTTCCAATTCAAGTCTACGCAGCTATCAAGCCAATCTATGAAGAACTGACCAATTAAGATCTTCTAAATCGATGCATCGGCGGTTATACGCAAAATAACAACGAAATCTTTATTTCGAGTCTGTGGACATTGGCCCCAAAAAATATTTCAAGTGGGAAAACAGTCTTGGATGTAGCTACGGACATTGCAGTTTGTGTATTTAATGACGGAGTTTCTTCAATTTTACACAATGGAGGCAATAGATTTGGAAATCGGCCCGAACAGCTATGAAATGTGCATGGAGATCGACAAACGGCGCATAACGCTTGCAGAAGATCGCTATCAGACCGGGTAAAAGAGGCCAGAATCGCTGCAAGATCAAGCAGAAAAGAAATGCAAGAGCAGGAAGATAATCTGGAAGGCGAATTGTACGGTGCAGGCATCGCAGATTAAAGGTATTACAAAATTATTCATGATTTTCTACTACTCAAAACTTTAAACGCGTTTATCTCAAAACTACATTTTTGTAGTTGGCCGGAAACATAACTCGGATAGTTTCCAACCGATTGACTTGAAATTTAGAATATATCTTCGAAAATATATTGTCTGTAGAAGTACGTAGGATTTTTTTTTATATTGCATAGTTCATTTGTTATCAACAATTATCTGACGACTTTTTAGGCAAATTTCTCACTTACCACTTTAGAAGCGCACCATTTTGTCAAAAATCAATATATCGAAAAAATCCTACGTACTTCTCTAGCTTATACTATACATAATCGAAAAAATTCAGACCCTAATCATAATTCATTAAATTACAGGAGCTGTTATTCCGGCCGTGAAGCATAGAAAAAAAAGACGTCGTCGCAAAAACGTTGTACCGCCGCCATTTTGAAATAAATTACCTCAAAAAAAAAATTGTATGCAGTTAATGATATGTATAATAAAGTCCCATTTCCGTAATCTCGATTTACTTCGTTATATTTCTGCAAAAAAAATCTCCACAAAAGCCTATTTTTTTCGGCTTTTAGGGTGGCCTAAGGCCATAATGCGTGGTTCATGTTCACGTCTTCCTTTCTGCAGGCACAGTTAGTCGTTGTTACAGCATTCATTTTTTTAAGCGATTCCGCCATATGATAATGACCTGCTCTTGTACGGTTAATTAACACAAAAAATTCCCCAGATAGCTTTTTATTATATAACCAGGGTTTGCTGTGTTCATTGTAGCACAGTTGAAAATACACTTTTCCTTTCGTTAGTCCTTGTTCTTGTGTAATGGTATTTGTTTTTACGGTGACCTTTTTTTTAAAAAAAATATTTCCGAACATGTCAGTGTACAGTACCTTTATATAGTTTGCATATGCTTTTTCCGAGGTTTTTTTGGCTAGCTGATCAGCGGGCTCATTTCCCTCGACTCCCATGTGAGCAGGGATCCAGAAAAATTGGATATTACGGTGATGATTTCTAGCTGTGGCCAGCTGGTATTTCTGTTTTATGTGAAGTTCATATGGGTTTATGCAACGTTTGTCGTCCCTCGACGCAAGGCTCTGGAGGGCGGTGAATATTAGCATGTCCTAATTATCGAAATGCAGAACGATTTCCATTGCTAGATTCAAAGCAATGCATGCGCTTGTGTAGGCAGAGGCATTTCTGCTTATACTCCTGTGAATTTCAACATTGATTGACGGTGCAACGCACGCTGCGAAAACGTGATTATTATCTATTATCTCACTGCCGTCCGTGTATATGCTCAGGGAGTTATCGTATTTTTTAATGAAGGTGATCAATGTGCCGTTTGGGTCTTTTTCCAGTTTTTCACCCAGCGTTTTATTCAACGGTATCGATATTGTATTAGTGCTATAGCCATGACTGTAGATACGGCTGGTTTCTAGGTTTATAATATGTTCAGCGGTGTTTGTTATGTTTGCTATGCATTCTGTCAGTAGTCTTTTCTTTTTTCTTCTTGTTTCTTTCGGATTTATGATTCGACCGTACATTATGTTGTTTTCACATGATAAAATCTTATTTAGATATTTAGATCCTAGAAGTCTTGCTCGTTCTTGTGTGTACGGTAGTTCGATTCTGCTATCAAGACGTTTGTCGGAGTGCTTTTCCCATATGCGACTGCAAATCTTATTGCTGCATACTATATTTGTTCTCACTTCATTATGTGCTTTTTGAGTGTCCGAAAGGAGAACAAGCAGCCGTATTCTACAATTGACCATAGAACACTTTTATACAGAGTGATCAAAGTCGAAGGGTCAGCCGCCACCTCATGCTGCATAAGTACCGAATAATATTAAGACCGGAGTTTCATTTAGTTAGCGTCTTATTAATATACGGGAGAAACGACATTTTGTAATCGAATATGAGTCACAAAAAGTGCGCAGTTTCACTGGACGAAATCGCGTATTCACCCAGCAAAATTTTGGCTAGCCCTGGCGGTATTTTTTTTTATTATTGAAGTGCAGGATGATGGTTTTGCTTGGTGAGAGTTCTAGGCCAAGTGATTGGAGATTCGCATGTATCATATTGACTGAGTCTTGGAGTAACCTTTTACACTCATCGGTGGATTTGCTCTTCGCGTACATAACGATGGCATCCACAAATTGTAGGACTGAGATCTCACGGTTAACGTTGTTTGTTATATTCAATCCCCATAAAAAGCACCTCTGGTGCAAAAACCTTTCGCCTAGTTATATAAATGTGATAGTCACCTAGAAAAAATACATTCTTATACCAAGAAAACATCATACACTTATTATTTTATACAAAAATTCCTTCCTCGTAAAAAAAAAAAGATTCGAAATCAGATGCTATTGCCTAGTACCGATATCACGTTGTCTTTTTCGAATTGACAATTAGGCTTTTCATAACACGGTATTGACAGCCTTCCTGTCCTGCCACGTAGTACCATAGATATAACGATAGAGGACTGACGCCTCCATTGGTTCACCCAAATAACATTTAAAAAAAATAAAAAAAAAATTAAAAAAAAATTTGGTGGTAGTGGTACTAGGCGGGCCAATATTTCGTATCACTATATTGGGATTATTGACATGGTTCAACCGCGGTAACATTGTACTTATCTGGAAAAGGCCCGCCTAGTACCACTACCACCAAATTTTTTTTTAATTTTTATTTTATTTTTTTTAAATGTTATTTGGGTGAACCAATGGAGGCGTCAGTCCTCTATCGTTATATCTATGGTACTACGTGGCAGGACAGGAAGGCTGTCAATACCGTGTTATGAAAAGCCTAATTGTCAATTCGAAAAAGACAACGTGATATCGGTACTAGGCAATAGCATCTGATTTCGAATCTTTTTTTTTTTACGAGGAAGGAATTTTTGTATAAAATAATAAGTGTATGATGTTTTCTTGGTATAAGAATGTATTTTTTCTAGGTGACTATCACATTTATATAACTAGGCGAAAGGTTTTTGCACCAGAGGTGCTTTTTATGGGGATATCACTACTTTTTGTAGAATTTGATTAATTACGTAAGTACAATCATTCTCGTATCCGTAATAAATCGCATAAATTGTCTATCACCCTTGAATAAAAGCAATAATAATATTTGTACAAAGATATGTACATATATATACTAGGGGTTCCGCCCCTGCGCGCTTCGCGCGCCAATTTTCCTCGGCGCGGCGCGCCTCGGGCACTATACATTACATATACATACATTACATATACATTACATATAATACTGATCGAATAGATTTGTTCACTCTAAAAAATACACCTACATACCGTGAGTATTCGTGTATCTAACTCTTCAGCCATACCACAATATTCGTTAATCTTTTTCGTTCCAGATCCAGCCTCGACATTCGAAGATCCTTATTATTTTGTAGTTTATAATTGTAATAATTTCCAACTATAAATAAATGATATTCAATAATATACATGCGTAAATAATCTTGAAAGTTGTTTCCGTTTGTGGCTTACTACCTTAATTTGCAATCTGAATGTGATGCACTCTCTGTTAATGTAATGACTGTAATTCTCTCTATTGCCTGGTACTTCTCCTTCTCTACACTCTTTCACAGGATTCGCTAATAAATATTCTCGTGACTTAGCTACTTTAGTTGATTCTGATTTGCATTGAATCGTTTCAAAAATATTATTCATTTGCCGAATAATAATGGACAGATTATCGGTACAATTTTTTCATACTGTAAGTCCTAACCGCAATCTAACCATATAATCGTACTCCGGGCGCTTTGCCTACCTGTCAAAGCAGAAGACAACCAGCGTGAACAAAGAACAGCGGAACGGCAATGCCGTAAACGCCAAATTCGGGATCGGACCGATCCAACTGACCCGCATAACGAATCTCACGCTATAACTAAAGACTGTAGTAATCATTCAATTCAACCCTGTGTTGTCAAACACTTACAGTTATCTCATAAAAAAAAAATATCTTACCGTACCTCAAATAATCTTGTTCTGAATTATACGAACAATTACGACCAAAAATACATTGACACATACCGTACTGTAGTTGGTGAAAATAAAGAGCTAACCAAAGCGCCATCTGGCTACGTCCATACTTGGTAGGTCTCTTCTCTCTACCTAGCGAAAGCCACTCTATACTCTTTATACCCATAGGTTTCGTGCCACATACTTGGTAGGTCTCTTCTCTCTACCTAGCGAAAGCCACTCTATACTCTTTATACCCATAGGTTTCTTGCCACATTGTGTGACGTCACTGACTGACGGAGACGACGAAAATGCGATCTCGTCGATAACACGTATAAATTACTTGCATCGAAATCTTCGAATAATAATATCTCAGCTCTACGTCCACCGATTCGATCGCAATAGGGCTTAAATTAAAGCTCTTCTTGGCCACATCCTGCAATAATTATTACAATTCCGTATTTATAGCGAGACGGAAGAAATTAACGATCATAAATTTCCTCAACTGTCACTCAGTTGCCGTTCGGGTATATAGAGACTCTGTCAGAGTCTCGCGCGGCGCGGCGGAAATTTTTTTTTTTTTTTTATATAACTAGGCGCGAGACTCTACCGAGTCTCTTGATACGTAAATTAGGTATAGTATTGGCCTGAGAACCCCTCCCTGTGAGACTGCTTTACTAGTGCGCGTTATTTCGTACCCTTCGATATTGGTGTGTACGTATCTTTCGTCCGTAAGGAATTTAACAAATTCAACTGGTTGGTCTGTACAATCGAGTCTGGCGAGTTTTTCAAGTAAGCGATCAGATAAAACGTTATTAAAAGCAACCGATACGTCTAGATTTGCCGCTAGTACTTCTATTCTTTGAGAGAAGGATTCATCGATTTGGGATGTCAAGTATGCTAGGTTGTCACAGCAGAATCTTCCCTTACGAAAGCCCGCTTGTCCCATGGGAAAATAGCTGTTGCGCTTGATCCACCATCGCAGTCTGTTTTTAACGAGTTTCTCAAGGATTTTGCATGTACAGAATGTTAAGGCTATGGGTCGAATGGATTTGCCGTCAAGTTTACTCATCATGCGTATAAATGAGCGTAACCACTCTTCCGAAAATTCACTTTTTCTGCAAATTTCGTTGAAAATGTCGAGAAGCAAGAGTTTGTACTTGATTCTGATTTCTTTCAAAATTTTATTGTCGATTTCGTCCAAGCCTGGAGAGGTTTTTTCTATACTTGAGTCTGGAGCTTGGTTAAATTCGGCAAAAGAGAAGTAGTTGTCCAGAATCTCGTTACTTTTCCCAGTGGGTATCCAGTCTGGGTCGGTGTTGGCCCACTGCGAACATTGTTTGTGCGCGTAATTGATTGTTCTCTAACTTTATTTAGATCTAAGATATTATTATTAACTTTTACCCAACTCTTATTTGGAATTTTACATTTATTCCATACGTAAGTTCTGTTTGTCTTGAAGTTAATGGTTTCAGCAAAGTTTCGAAAGTGTTCTTTTCTTCTTTGCTTTTAAATAGCTTCTTAGCTAGGACGCAGTTTTTCTTGTATACCATGTAATCAGTCGATTTTTCAGTGAACTCCCATTTTTTGTACGCAGCCTGACTTAGGCGGTTCATTTTGATACATTCGGCGCCCCACCAGGGAACTGGGTTCTTATAGTAGTTTTTTGTTGCGACGAGAAGCCTTCTGAGTAGCTTCTGTCACAGTTTTTATAAACAGTTCATATTTTTTGCTCAGAGAAAGCTGGTTGTAGTCCCAAGTGAAGGAAAGTTCTAAGTCATTTTCTAAGCAGTTTTTGATGACCGACCACTCAGTTTTCAGTGAAGTGATTTTTAATGTTTTGCCCTGATATTTTTGTTCACTTGCGTCTATGCCTTAGGAGAATAGCTAAGTGGTCGGAGCCGTATGGCTCGTCGTAAACCTCAATGTTTATTTTGTTGGATAACGGCAAAATCATTAAATTTTTTCTAACCATAAACAGGATACCTCCTCCTCGAGCGTGGTTCCTGTCTTTTCTTATTGTTACGAATCCTGGCATTTTAAATTGGTCCCTTGGTTTGAGCCCTGATTCTGCGCACACGAATATATGTACGTGTGCTAGCAGGTCGTGTAAATCATTTTCGTGCTGTAGAATGCTACGCGGATTCCAGTAAAGGATCTTAGGTTGCGCGTTCATTAGGTGGTCGCATCGGAGTAAACAGATTCCTCACTGGATTCGATTGCATTTTAGCGTCAGGTGCCTTTTGATCATTTGTTAAGATGTTACGAATGCGCGTGACCCGAGTCTTCGTATTTCGATTGTCTACGAATTCATAGACTTCTGTAAATAAGGTCGCAAGAGCAGATACATCGGTTGTGTACAATTTTCCTGTTTCAATAATATTTATTTTTCCGTGTATGTTGCCTAAGAACCCGATGAGCTGGTCGTGGTTAAGCGGATATTTTTTTTTCGGCATTGGAATTTACATGAGTAGAGTTTGCAGAGTCTACTTTGTTTTTGCTCAAGTCTTTTGGTTTTTTTGCAGCGTGTTCTCCTTTATTGTTACTTGATTTTACCTCCTACTTAGATATCCTTGAGTTCATGCTAGGCGGGTGAGGCCTTTTAAAAGCTGTATTTCTTCATTTTCGTCGTTGCGTTATTTTCTATGTCGTTAGTAGTATTGTTGGCAGTGTTATCCTCGTCCTTTTGGCAGTGTTTTGCTAGCTGTCCCTCTTGCTTACATTGAAAGCATGTGAGTTTGTCTGTGAGAGATGCATCCAATAATTTATGTTGTCGTGTGAAATACGTAGTTTACTAGAAGTTTTCGGGATGTCTTCCGGTTTCAGATACATTTGTTTTCGGAAACTCGGTATGTGACTTATAGCCGAATGTTGGGTGCCCAATGCGACTGTAGTAATCTGTGATACTGGTGTGATTCCTAACTTTTGGAGCTCATGAGTTATAACTGCAGTAGGTATGCAAGATTGCGAATGTTTGAAATTACGACCCTCATAACTTTGGAGATGAGGGATCTAATGCTCAGCTTTTTATCACTAATTTGTATCGCCACATTACTGTCCGTGAGTTTGTCTACAATATCTTTCTTGCTCGAATAGAAGCGGACGCAGTTTTGGCTCATGCGAGAAGCATATAGGATGTCTTTAGCCTGTACGATCTTGGTCAGTTCTAGGGCATATTTTTCGACGGTGTGTCCTTCGATCGAGTCAACGATAACTGCTTGATCCCTTGTTAGCACTTTTTCTTGCTGCATGATTCGCGCTTACAACTCCTTTCGCTTATTCACGTTGACAGTTACACTCATGTTTGGTTGAACTCGTGGTCTCTGTAGCCAGAGACTGTACGTGAGGACACAACACCCGAATAGATGTTTTATCACTATTTTAGTTTTATTATTTTCACCGATCAATGTATTCTCATTTCGAAATTTGCACGCGTAGTAGGCTGCCACTAATTTGGAATATCTCAGAGCGCGTATATAAACACGTCTTATCCGCACGAAGTCCAAGTCACGAATCTCAATCATCATTTTTTTTCATCTAATCACAAATATTCCTACGTCATTGCAGACTAAATATATTCAAGAGTACTCGGTTCAAATTTCAAGTCAATCGGATAATTGCTCTTGGACTTACAATGTCAGCAAATTTGAAAAACTTCATTTCGAGAAAAAGCCTTTTAATATTGAACTATCGATTTTTGCAAGATAACATGATATTGACCATGAAAACTGATAATCAGCTATACCTAGCCCATACAATGAACCATACTCTTTGTTACGGGGAAAACACTTGCACTTGATTATTTGCTTACAAGAATTGATATTTATTGCTTTTACACACAAGGTTATAATGTTTTCACATAATCTCGATAATAATAACCGTGGCTACATTCGCGTGATCCGCAACTGCGAGTGGAACTCGATGCACTACCGCCCCACTTTTTGGGCCTGATGTATGCGGAGCCCGAGGGAAGAAGGGGGAAGCAGAAACAGAGGGATTATTCTACCTATGCTTAACACTCTTCCTCAAATAATCTTTGCTGAGAGGCAAAAAAAATTTTTTGTATAAGTTGTCACACTGGTATATACCCTTGAAGTTTATTCTCTTGTAACAAAAGTTCGAAACCTATACTGCCCTCAGGGCGACGAAGACAGCCTTTACAAAATATTTTCTTGCATTAGACAATACAGTGACGAAAACCACTTCGAGACGTAGGCTCAACGTAGAAACTCTAATGAGCAGGGCCGAGATACGTGTGGGGCACCTTTTTGAAGCCATAATTATATACAATTCATTGGAAAAGAATATTTATCTTTTTCTTTCAACCTTATCGTTAGTTATACATGTGTTAGGGTGTTTTTATTTTCACGACTATTTTTCTATTTTCAGTCCCAACTGAAAATTTTGTTGGAAATTTCCAAAAGGAAACTCCCTAAAAATTTGAGCTCTCAATATTAACATTAGGTACTTTCCTAGGGCGTAGAAAGATTTCCTATTCAAAATACACGTAAGCTTTGATTTTTTTTCTTCAAATGACTATGATTCAGCGGAATTTCATGCTATCATATTGTACCAAAGCGCAATTTAGACAAGATTAAATGCTCTACAAAAATGCCCATCGCGACGTAGCTGTAATCTACACTTGTAAGATTGTAAGGGTCACTAATTATAATTTTTGTATAACATTTTTGTTTTTTGATGTTATTTTATAAATGAGCGAATTAACATAAAAAAGTGAATGACAAACTTATGAAAAATTCAATTTACTCCAAAAAACATCCGGTAAACTGAATTGCCAAGATTGATATTTCTCGAGATATAGAGCGCTGACTGTTTCGTATCATAAAATTTTTGAGAATATCGAGTCGAGCTTTTTCTAAGAAAATTCACCCTACGAAAAAGTCAGCGCTGTATATCTCGAGAAATATCAATCCCAGCGATTCAGTTTACTGGACTATTTTTGTAGTAAATTAAATTTCCTACATGTTTGTCACTCACATTTTTATGTAGGTCAAATCATTTATGAAATAACGTCAAAAAAATAAGAATCTTATACAAAAATCAGATTTACTGATGCGGATTTCTTTCCGGACATTTTCAACATTTTCAGTTGGAACGGAAAATAAAAAAAGTCGTGAAAATAAAATCACCCTGTTTTACATATAATCAGATGTCGCATTTCATCAGTTCTACTGTAACGAATACTTCAAATTCCATACACGTTTACAATATATATAAAAGTCTGTAACGAAATGATACTCTACTGGAACGATTATTTCTGAGATTTTGGTGCTGTAAATACTGCATCGATAGGTACCTATCGTCAAAATCTAATTCGCCCAACATTTTTTTTGTTCTTTCGTCATCTTGCGGGGGCCTCCAAAATCTGGAGGCCCTGGGCCGCAACCCCGTTTGCCCTGCCCTTAACCCGCCCTGCTATCGGGCATCGCATCAATTATAGCATACAATCACCGCAGTTCAATATCGACCAAGAAGGTTGGACTGGCAAACACCCAGAGGCACGATATGGAAAGGACATCTATTACACAGCCGATTTTAGGTGCGCTCTACCGAAGATCACGCGACGCGATATAAATATTCACCTGGGATCAACGTAGTATCCGTTGAAAAAAAATATCGTTCAGAATCGCAAGGAATTGTCAACCGAGCTGATTACTAACTGAACAACAGGCATATCTTCAACGCGGTTCGTTTGTCTGTGAGGACAAAGTCACAAAAAATTCGACGTTATTAGAAAGAACGACACGTTTTCCTAGACCCAATCATGTTGAGAACAAAAAATTAAAAGCGAAGGTGAAAAAGGAGTTTCTTGATCAATGAGGCTCTTTCACGGTCCAACGGTGTTGTTCCGCTGGTTTTAATCTCCTAGAATTAGTTTGCTCGTCGAAGTCGCACGCATAAAATGAATACCCAATAGTTCAAGGATTTAGAATCTCGAGGCTTGGGAACTTTTAGCGTGATTACACGAAAGCCTCGTTTTTTTATGTACCAACTAGCGCGATAACTTCAGCCGATGGACTCCGGTTTGACACGCGAGACAACACTAATCGATCAGACATTCAACAGATGTCGCAACGCTGAAGAAAGGTGGATTAACGAATCCACATAAATCGTCGATGAACGGAGTTTTTCTTTCGCAGTTCAATTTTATTATTTGCCAGCGAATCTCGTGATCTCATAATTTCGTTTCGAAAAATATTCATCAATCGTGCATCAAATGTACCTGGGCGATTCTTTGCTCACTGTGAGTTTTCATGTGCAGTACTTTATTTGTAATTTGCCACAAATTTGTCCAAATAATTCGTGATGGAAATCATAAATATGATAGTGTACTACAAACGTAGTGAGATATAACGTAAATATATACCATTTATTACGTATAATATAAACATAGACTCAAAATATCGGTACCGAGGCATGTCCGTTCTTTATTTTTCAAGTTGAATGAAATATTTTTATTGGATAAAACCCATTATCCAATAGAAATTCTATTCGGAGGGGTTTGAGTTCAATAGGTGATTAACCAAATTACTCAATGACCGTATGAAAATATTCATTTCCGAATCAAATAATGATGAACAACTTTGGCCCGGGAATTTTGACGGATTTAAAAATTCCAAAGGTTTTCAGTTGACCCGCCATCTTTCTTTAGACCGACTTCAAAAAAAGGAGCAGGCTCTCAATTCTTCGGAATCTTTTTTTTATGTACGTCGAGGACGCGTGGACCGATTTGGAAATAGTACATTACGCAACTAGTGCGCAAAATAGGTATGTAGTTCCTGCACGAGTCGAGTTTGACAAAAAGACGAGTGCGGGACACACCTACAGTGGGTGTATAAAGTATTCGTACAGTGAGCTTTTTCGCGAAAAATATAGCTATATAACAAATAAACATTATAAATTCTCCTTCTCTCAATAATCCCAAACAAGAAACAAATTATAAATGAGTATATTTCAGTTTGCAAAACAAAAAATAACGAAATAAAGCGATTTCGAGTAGTACAAAAAGTATTTGTACAGTATGATACCAACGGCAACATTTGGTCTTAGGTTGGGAACAGTATTCGTAAGATTGTTTACATCTTTTAATTTGTCCTTCCCTTTGTCTCTGGTGACGAAAGTTTTATGTTTCATTCGGTTGTTGATTTTCACTTATCGAGAATGGGTCGTAAACGAAAAGAAACTACCGAGGAAGAAAGGAAAATTATTATTAGGCTACATAATCAGTATAAAAGTCTCGTGCAAATTTCAACGATTGTTAGTCGAGCACGTTCAACGATTCAATCGATTATTGATCGATTTTGTGTTCGAAATACGCTAAAAAATGCTCATAGAAGTGGTCGACCACGCGTTCTTTCTCGTACTGATGAGAGGTTTATTATGCGACTTGTTAAAAAAAATCCTAAAATTTCTGCTCCGACGATTGTAGCTACAATGCAAGAGCGAAATGTAGAAATTTTGATTAGTACCGTCCGGAATATCTTGCGCAAGAACGGTTATCATGGTCGAGTAATGAGGAAGAAGTTCTTCGCCAATGAGATTAATCGCGAAAAACGCCTGCAATTCGCCAAAAAATACGCGAATAAAAAACAGTGATTTCTGAAACAAAGTTATATTCTCGGACGAAAGTAAATTTAATATTTTTGGTTTGGATGGAAGATGTACAGCGTGGCGACAAAAGAACTCCGAACTGCATGCAAATCATTTGATACCTACTGTGAAACACGGTGGCGGTTCAGTCATGGTGTGGGGTTGTATGAGTGCTGGAGGAGTCGGGAAATTGCATATTATTGAAGGAACAATAGACCATAAGATGTACATTGACATTTTGAAAAAAAATCTACCAGCGAGTGCGGAAAATCTTGGACTTGAAACTGAATTCATTTTTCAACAAGACAACGATCCAAAGCATACAACTTACAATACCAAAGATTGGCTACTGTATAATGTACCCTCTCAATTGTATACTCCTCCCCAATAACCGGACTTGAATCCTATTGAACATTTGTGGAGTATTCTGGAAAATTCAATTCGGAAAAGTCAAGCATCGAATCGCACAGAGTTGATCGAAATTTAGAAAAAAAAAGATGATCGAAGCATGTGAAGAGAATAGACTTCAGATGCACTACCTCGAGGAAAAATATATTCAAATTGAATTCAATTATGTATAACTAATTTTGTATCTGAATAAAATTTTGACCATGTATTTTGTAACGCTATTTCTCTTTCGAAACTCTTTGTTCGCTCATCCTATGAAAGGGTTCCCTCCTCACCGTAGAGCGATCATTCAATATTCAACTGTATTTATATTGAGCAGATTAACGATGGATTTCGATAAGTGTTTGAAACTTATTGGTATGGACAGGGCTTACAAACTCCTGAAAAATGAACGTTCACCGATAGTCATTGAAAAATGGATTAAATTTGGTACACATGATATTCGACTGTTAAATAAAATTTTACGAAGTGCTTCAACGGTTAAACATAAAACAAAACTATTGAGAACAATTGGCATTTTAAATTCATTAACGGCGAAATTTCAATAATCTCGAAAAACTAGTGCGGGTGTACGAGGACAAAGAAGAAGCCAACGTGTACAATGGCAAGATTTGGAAACTGCTTTTGAGGGAGGAATTAGAATGAATGCTATTGTGAATTTGCTTCACAAGGCTTTGTCAAGGTTTCTGGAAGATTCAAAAAACTTAGCAGTCGTAAGATTGAAGAACGCTTTGCGAAAAGAAGGAAGTTTGAAAGTGAACGTCACCTTATCCTGTAAATTCAGCGCTCAGGAGGATGATGAAATTATTGAAGAAATCAAATTTTTCAACACCAAAAACATAATCGTACGCGAGTCGACAAATTTCGATGAATGGTTCGAGGAGAACGTGAGGGAAAAACTGCAAGTGAAGGTCGAAGACTTCCAAGGAAAAGATTCCGGTTGCTCGTTGATCGACATCATATCTTTGTTAGTGGACATCAACAGATACGTACCCATGCGAGGCGGCCTCTCCACTTACATTGAACTACTCAAGTATATTAGAGATAAAAAGGCAGTTGTCAATATGAAAAGTAACGACCCGTATTGCTTTCTTTGGGCAATCACCGCAGCTCTTTTCCCAGCCGAGAATAATTCTACTCATACATACTCGTATCCACATTTTAGTTCTACACTGAAATATGACGGCTTGAAATTTCCAATATCTTTGCATAGTATTCTAAAATTTGAAAACTTAAACAACTTTTCGGTAAATGCTTATGCTATGGATAAAAATGCAGCGAAAAAGAATGTCGACGTAGTACCGATTTATTTAAGTCAGCAAAAATCAGATAAACCGATAATACATCTCCTGATGTTAGAGACCAGAATAAATTCAGATGAGGAGTCTGATGATGATGATGATGATCATGATGATGATAATATGCTAAACAAAAGAGTGTTCCATTTTGCCTGGATAAGCAATTTATCACGATTAACAAAATCGCAAGTTAGTAAGCACAAATGTCGAACTTCGTTATGCAACAGGTGTCTGAATCATTTCAATTCAGAAAATATTCTCATCAAACATAGACTCGATTGCATCAACTTGAATAGTATCAGGGTGAACTTGTCGAAAGGGGAGGATAAAATCGTCAAATTCAAAAACTTTGTACACAAAGAAGACAAGATACGCATCCGAAAATTTGGGATCAGGTTTGCAACGTTTGATACTATAGAGGCGTTTGCTTCATCTTCCTCTTGCTCGTCTGCTGTTAAATATACTTCTTTGTCATCTCTTGGCTGCTTGGTTTCATCTTTCATTTGTTCTATTTTTGCTTTCAAGGGTTGAGCGTCTCCCTTGATTGGACTAGTATGCCCGTCTTCATCTTTCATCGGTTCTGTTTTCCCTTCAGAAGGTTCAGCTTCCTCCTTGATTGAGCTAGTAGCGTTGGAAACATGCAGCAATTGTTGTAGCGGTGTAACGACTGGTTTGAAAACATCCTTCAATGCTTGCTCGGCAACCTCTCTACTCGACTTTATCATTCGATGTTTCGGTTGAATTGCAGCACTTGCTCTAGCAATCTGTCGCAAGACTTCTTTTTGCTCATGAATTTTCGTACCATGCATGTTCACGAAGCCGTGTTAGAAACGCTACTCACTTTAGTCCAATGAACAGATGGTTTTTAATACTTGTTCAGACTCACGAAACTATCAAACCCTTTCCTGCACCGACCATCATTCATCCCACTATCCTTATCGATGACGACAAATCCGTACTTATCACTGTTCCAGTATGTTGAACACAAGTCTTTGAATAGTGGGTAAGGCATATTGGTATTCACATGATTATTATATATGTGTCTCAAATTCATTTCATCTTGCTTTAACAAAACTAAAAGATTGGTATTGTCACGCACAAGATGTTTGGGAATGCGACGACTTTGAGTAGATATAGATATTTTCAAATCTTAACCCATTCGGATGTGTTATGAGAGTTGGCAATGCATTAGTTTTCCCGCAATTTGATGGGTCACAGAATACCGCTCGTACACTATTCGGCGGCAAATCACCGTGACGCTTTTTATTCTGTACACTTTGCTGGACAAATCTATCGAAATACATTAAAGGTCGCTTGACCGACTGCGTCTTGAACCTCATCTTGAGTTGAACTGACGTTAAACAGTATAAATATCAAGTTTATAAAGACTAATCTTCAGTCGCATCGAGGGTGTTGAATTAATTGTGTACGAAGCAAAAACAACCAGTCGAAAGCGAACTGCGAAAAAGAAGCGTCGCTGTGAAAAGGGTTTTTGCAACAAAATTATTAACAATGTTCCAGTAGAACTGCATGTACCCGGATATCAATACTGCGGTCCTGGTACGGAATTAGCAAAGAGGTTAGCTCGAGGTGATCCAGGTGTAAATCCCCTTGACGCGGCCTGCAAGGAACACGATATTGTCTACTCGAAAAATCGAGAAAACCTTGAATCTAGAATTGCGGCAGATAAAGTCAGAACGAAAAAAGCTTGGCGACGGGTTCTAGCTGCAGACGCTAATTTAAATGAAAAAGCTGCTGCTAGGGATGTAACGAACGCGATGAAAGCCTAGGCAAAGCTCGGAATGGGTGTCCGAAAACCCAAGATTGCGTTGAGGAAAGTTATCACCGAAGCCAAGAAGGCCTATGGTTCGTCGTGAAATTGCTCTGACTAGCATCAAGTCGGCATCGAGAGGTACACGAAGAGCTGTGAGAAAGGCTGGTGGTAAACATAATGTACGCACTACCAAGATTCTTTCTCTACCGTCGGAAGTTTGCGGATTTTTACGATTCCTTGTACCCCTCTTCGCTGGGCTCAGCGCTACCGGTGACTGGGGACGCGGCGGGTATTGCGAAGGCGGGTAAATGATGCCAGCTCCGCCAAGCGACAACTGGAGAAGAGTCAACGTCGTAACAAAACTATGAAAGCCATCGCTTCAGGCAAAGGACTTCACTTCAAACCTTATAGAAATGGATTGGGTCTCCACCTAAAACGCCTTGGGTCGGCCACAACGAACGTTAACTGACGCAGATCTGTTAGAGTATGCAATCATCTTGGAAATTCCATATTTCCGTGGTGTTTTCATGCGAAATGATTTACCAAAGAGGGAACCACACAGGCGTGATTCGGCAATTGTTAATCTAGATGACAAAGATGGCCCTGGCACGCAGTGGGTTGCGCATAAAAAAATTGCAGATGAAGTTATTTACTTTGATAGTTTTGGTAATCTTCGACCTCCTTCGGATCTGATCAGATGCCTTGGCGTTGGCAGTGTCAAATATAACCACGGAAGATATCAAGACTATGAGACGGTCGACTGAGGTCACTTATTTCTCAAGTTTCGCCGTGATCAGTTGAATCTATATAACGATAGCTTATAGTTCCACGAACTCAGTTTGAAATTCGTAGCCATGGATGATTCATTGACGCTAACTTTATCAAGAAACTCTTGATCCTCGAGACGCAATACTTTCCGCCGATTGAGCTTTCCCCTCACAAAAATCATACTCTAGCTCTTATTGAATTGTTAACGTTCAATTCGATTCCCAATGTAGATGTTGATCACAATAAACTTTAAGTGGGTGAAGAAGTGGTGAGCATATCTACTGGTAGCTATGAAATAGAGGATATTGAAAGCTATGTCCAGGGTGTGCGGATAAAGAAGGACATCAAAATCAACATTCAAACTAACAATAATACTCTGCGGAGCGAAATCGAATGTAATCATCCTACAGATTTCAAACAGGGCGATTCCATAGGCAAACTATAAGGCTTCACACCGCGCGTTCTGCGAGCTAACATAATTCACGAATCTGACCTACCGGTAAGTATGCTTAAAGTAATTGCGCTACGAATCGAGTGTAACATTACAACAAGTGCCTACGTCAATGAGCGCAAAGTTCACACGAGTCATGAATTTTTCCCAATCGTCCCGCTAGGATATAAGATTGTTGAAGTACCATCGCTTGTCAGTTACCTTCCAGTCGCTGCGAGGATCATAGATCATATTCAACTGCGTATTGTTGATCAAGATGGTGATTTAGTCAGTCTTCGTGGGGAAACCATAACGGTAAGGTCACATACCAAAGCTCAATAATGGGAATCGTTTATAACACGAAGTTTGGTGGTAGTTATAAAAGTGCATTGCAATGTCGCGATCGAGCCAGCCATTGATCAATTCTCAACCAGCTAACACATAAAAACGCGCTTCTGCTGACAAGCTTAAGTCTCAAGGTCAAAACTTTTGGGAAAGGAATTTTGACAAAGTAGAACGTTTCCCGTATAGTTGAATGTAACTCTATAAGTAGTGGGGTGAAAAAATTGGTATAAAAGCGCCTCATCCACGGTTACGAAAATCAGTCTCATTCACAATGGAGTTTATAGTTGATATACAAGGTTTCAAAGTATCGCGCATTGGCTTTAGAGTGAAGGAGCTAGCCTTTATTATTCTTGATGACGAGGAAGAGCATCCGTCAACCTTCTTATTTCAACCGGTATTTGACTGGGGTCGGTTGCCGGCTTGGCAGAAGAGTGAGAATTTGTGGTTGGAGCGAAATTTTCATGGTTTATCGTGGGACCCTGGCGATGTACCCTACAACGATATCAAAATGATTCTCACAAGTATTTCACATCACGGTGCCAAGATCTATGTGAAGGGACTAGACAAGAAGGATTGGTTGCAGTATGAATTATCGGGAAATACTTAGTGCGAGATAATCGATCTGACGGCTCGGGGGTGCCCGTCGTTGGAGAAATTGAGGAAAGCAGCGGAAACTACCTGCTGTACGCATCATGATCTATGGAATGCCCGCTGTGCTGCTCAAAATGTGAAACTGCCACAAAATTGGCTATTGAAACATCGTTCTACAAACCTTGATATCGATGAGCTCGGTGTATCAATGCCATGATTCAGTATCTCAATTAATTTCTGAACATGTGTCTAAATCCTTGTAACTGTGTATTCCTACATCTTGCAGCTTCTTGAATATATATATATATATATATATATATATATATATATATATATATATATCATTTTGAATCACTTACATAACCATGTGCGTTTTTTCTGCCCATTCGAAAGGCTTGAACGGGCGTATAAAATAAATGGTAATTGTATGAGATAATTAGTGTGTGACGTGAGACTTCATAGCATTGTCAGCTTTATTGTCGCTCATTGCGGTGAATATCATTCAACGGCTGCAGAATGTCATCATCGAAAGTTTGAGCAGAAAGTCAACAGGCAGGAGAGAGATCGTACCGGTGGATGGCAATCTGATGTACCGTATTCAAAGTTGGTAGACGAACAAGCATAAAAAAAAGAGAAATCGAGTGGATGAAAATGGAAGCCGGTAAATTCCAAATCGGATGATAAACAACCTCTTCTGGACAAATAGGAACATAGAGGATCGTGAAGGTTGTGATAGTGAGCGTAATAGATATCGTCACAAAGATAAAACTCTCCAGCAGCGGGGGTTTGCATCGTGACATAAATGTTAGTAAATGTATCAGTTGAAAAATAAAGGGAGTCAAAGTATCCATCTCAAATAATATTTAATCGCTATTTATTGACGATAATTCCGAAAAATATCCTAGCTCGGGAAAAAATTCCGAGAATCGCAAGCGTATCGAATGTTATACTCAAAAGGGGCCGACAGGTTCGAACTTGCAAGAGGACCACGATGACGTCATCATTCAATCGGCCATAATTTCGAGAATCGCGAGCGAGGTCATATGCACGAGCGTGGTAGAAGTTTCTGGAATCGATTTCTGAAACTTGCAAGCATGATCATTGTCACACTTCGGTATAAGCGTCTGGAAAGACCTTGAGTATTTCCTATCTCATAACATTCCGCGAGAACGCTATGGAACGTGATATACATAAGAGACCGTCAGGTTCGAACTTGCCAGAAGAACACGATGACGTCATCGTCGCATGATCATTGTCATACGCCTTCATCTTTTCACTCCCCCTACAACGTGGGTAACGTGAGAAAAAAGGGGGACGCTAATTGTGTCGGTAACGAATCTTGCGTGGAATAATTATCGATAAGTAGCGAAGAATCGATAAATCGTTACCATGTGTCGGTAAGGTGTGGAGGGGATGAAAATTGTCTCGTGCTACTTTTCTCCAAACAGGGGTAAGGTCGAGTTCGAGGAGCTACTGAGGGATATGGCGGGGTACCTACGGAGAGGCCGGAAGGGAGTTCTTCTTGGAGGGGACCTAAATGCGAAGATGGTGGAGACGGGACAAGGTCGGGAAACTGGAGGGGCAGAAGACTGAGCGAGTGGCTGACAGCAAATGGCATGACCGTTGCGAATGTGGGGATGTTCCCGACATTCCAAAACCGAAATGGGGAGTCATGGATCGATTTCACGGCAGCAACGGAAGGGCTGGTGGAGCGGATCCGAAGGTGGAGGGTCGACAGGGAGGTGGAGAACCTGAGCGACCACCACAACATCACGTTCGAGGTGGTAGCCGAAGTGGAGCGAGCGACGGAAAGACGGGCTAAAGAGGGGGGAGATGTTTCCGGGGGCTGGAAGGTGACCGCGGAGGGCCTGAGGACTCTGACGGAGGACGCACGCTGTCTCGGAGACGGCGTAGAGGGAGATGTGCTGACTCCGAAAGAACTCACAAGAAAAATAATGGAGAAGTGCAACGCACTGTTCCGAAGGAGGCACAGGGGGGGAAACAATAAGAAGCCCGTCTACTGGTGGTGCGCAGAGGTGGACGAGAGAGGAAAAGATGCCTGGACCTGCGGAGGAGGATGACGAGAGGGCGTCGAGAGGCAAGGAGGGAGGGAGTTTCGATAGACGGTTTAATGACAGAGTACAAAGGAGCGAGAAGGGAGCTGAGGAGAGAGATAGGGCGAGTGAAGTGGGAAAGCTGGAGAAAGTTGTGCGAGCTGGACGACAACGTGTGGGGAAAGGCGTACCAGGTGGTACTAAGGAGGATTAAGACGAGGCCGGCGAGGAGGATTGCGGAGGAGACAGTGCAGGGGCTGGTGAGGGAACTGTTCCCGGAAAGAGAAAGGGTGGTCTGGGAGAGGAGAGTGGAAACGGGGGATGAACAGTTCGAGGAAAGGGAGGTCAGGGCAGCGATGACAGGGCTCAAGAAGGGAAAGTCACCGGATCCCGATGGAATTACAACGGAGATTCTTGGGGCGTGTGTCGCGTCCAACATGGGGGCGATACACGCGACCAAGAATGAGTGCCTGAGGAGAAGAGAATTCCCGAAGATCTGGAAGAGTGCAAAATTGGTGTTAATCGAGAAGCCGAAGAAAAATCCGGAAGATCAGGTGACATACAGGCCAATCTGCCTGATAAATACCGTAGGCAAGCTATTTGAGGCTTTGATCAAAGGGAGGCTGCAGCAGGGGGTGGAGAGACATGGAATGACACAGGACAGCCAGTATGGCTTCAGAACGGGAAGAGCAACGTTAGACGCGATAAATAGGATCAAGGGGGTAGTTAGGGAAATAAGGGAAAAGGCGTTTGAGAACAGGAAGTGCGCGGTGATGATCGCGCTGGACATAAAAAACGCATTCAATTCGGCGCCGTGGGGGGGAATCGTGAGAGCCCTGACAAGGGGGGGAGTGGAACGACACATCGTTGAAATGGTGATGTCGTACCTGGGCGAGAGAGAAGTAGTGACGGAGGAGGGTGGGGCTTGCGATGTGACGTGTGGGGTACCGCAGGGGTCCATCCTGGGACCCACTCTCTGGAACATTTTTTACGACCAAATCTTGAGAATCGACGGGGGAACGGGTGTGCAGCTCGTGGCCTATGCGGACGACCTGGCTATAGTGGTGGTGGCCAGAGATAGGGCAACCCTGGAGGCGAGGGCAAAGGAAGCGGTGGCTAGCGTGTGCGGAAAGCTCGGAGCCATGGACCTGGAAGTCGCCACGGCAAAGACTGAGGTCCTGGTCCTGGAGGGACGGAGAAAGGCGGAGGAGGTGGAGGTAGAGGTGATGGGGGCGAAAATCAAGAGCAGGAACTGCCTAAAGTACCTCGGGGTGTATATAGAAAGGGACAACCGCTGGAAGCAGCATATTGTTAGAACAGCGGAAAAGGCGGAGAGAATGGCGCTGGTATTGGCAAGGATGATGCCCAGGATGGGAGGCCCCAAAGCAGGAAAGAGAAGAATCATCGCCAGTACGATACTATCGGCTATGCTGCATGGCGCCGCGGTGTGGGGAGACTCCATGAAGGTAGCCGCATACAGGCGCATCATGGAACGGGTGAATAGAAAAATGGCGATCGCCGCAACCTCGGCATACAGGACGGTGGCTACCCAGGCTGTCCTAGCAGTCGCGGGGATGCCGCCCTTTGATTTGAAGGTGAGGGAAAGGATGCTGAGTTACAAGAAAGAACAGACGGAGAAAAATGAGGCAAAAGTGGATATGATGAGGAAGTGGCAGGACAGGTGGGAGGAGTATGAAGGATGGGCCAAGTGGTGGATTCCGGACGTGAGAGTGTGGACAAGCAGGACGTATGGCGAGGTGAATTATCAGCTCACCCAAACAATGACGGGGCATGGGGTTTTCGGGACGTACCTGAAGAAGATAAGGAGACTGGAGACGGACGCGTGCTGGTTCTGTGGTGGGGTTGATACCCCGGAGCACACGCTTTTCGTTTGCGAGATAATGAGAGAACTGCGGAGAGAAGCGGAAGCAGTGACGGGTGAAATCCGGTAAGAAAATGTCGCCATGAAGATGATGGGTTCGAAGGAGGGTTGGGACGCGGTGGCGAAGATGGCGATAGCCACCATGATGGTGAAAGAGAAAGAGGAGAACGAGAGACAGGGAAGCGGCAGGACAGATGGTCCATAGATCCCCCCGGGCACGAGGTAATGTTCATTGAATGGTTCCGTGTCCGCAGGTCGGAGTTAGGGTGGTGGTTTTAGTGGGTATACCAAGCATGGGGAGTCCCACACTACCGGCCGTGGCCGGTGTGCGTACTTGCATCCCCCCCCCCCCCCCCCCCCGGAAAAATATGTGTCGGTAAGTAGGGCGTGAGCATATCAAACTGGAGGTGCCTAATATTAAATTGAGGGTGTGTGGTAGCAACATTGAGAGTGCGTGACGTTAATTTAAGGGTGTTTGTTGACAACTTGGGGGCGTGTGACGTCAATTCAAGAGCGTGTGACGTCATCAGTGTCGATAACGGCGCCATCTGTCGGGCTATTGACGACATTACATCGGTAACAGCGCCATCTACCCATCGAACTTTCCGGAAGGGTATTAGAGTGGGGGGTCGGTAATGTCGGTGCAGGAATTTGCATCCAGAAACCCCTCTATTTATCTACTGCTGTCTGAATCAATATATGTAGGAATTTTCACCCTAAGCCGTATCCTGAGGGGTGAAAACCACAATTCAAGGGATAAAATGCTCGTATCTCGCGAACCGATGAAAAGTCGGAAAAAGTTTCAAATAAATGTTGGAGATCATACAATTGCGCGTAAAAAAGTCCCGACACTTTTTTATTTATCATCTATTGACGAGCTGCTGAATAATTTTTAATTGATATAGCCTGAAAATAACAGAGACGCCCTCGCACGCCCATCAAATCAAAAGAAAGGGCCACTCTATTCCCTCTCGCAGAGGACGTATGCGCTGCATCAGTACGAGTAAGAGCTCGCGTTTTCTCTTTGTCGTTCACCTCGACGCGTTACGACGCGAGCATGAATTTTCGGCAATTTTCCAAAACAAATTCTATCAGGAAAAAAGTTTATTTGTCGCCTGATTAGAAATCCAAACGAGCTATCCGTGGCGAGACGAATTTTTCTCATGTACATTTTTTAATTTCATAATTTTTACAAATTTCAAATTCAATGTATCGGTAATTATAACTCTTCGAAGCGATCCCAGGAATCCCCGAGTACAACATTTCGAATCGATAGCAAGTGAAGAAAAATGTGTGCTTCAACGTGTAAACTTCGAGGATATTTACTGAACGGTGTGCTTGCATCGGTATGCCTGCTCGTAAGGGTGTGAATCCAAATGTGAAATTATCAGCATCCAAAACACGAAACTTCTCTACAGCCCGAAAAGGAATAAACATCAACCTTGAACACCATGTAGTTAATAGAAATCTATTATTCCAAAGAATTTCGGTATTTTTCGATGGAAACGAGAATGAAACTCGCGATGCGTTGAGTTATGAATTAGCACCGTATCCACCATTTTTCTTTGATGATGAAGGTTTTGTGAGAAAAACTGCAAAAGCTGAGTTATTCAGAGTATTCCAACCACATGAGAACTCCAACATGCAATTAACAGATTTTTGTACTGTAATTAATGGTGGTTGGTGTTTACATGGAGTATCATGGCCTCACAGCGTGGCACGTAGATATAGGAAGTCTAATTGTAAGAGGACGGAGAAGGGGGGGGGGGGTCATAACACGACCAGATCAGAACCGAGCGCAAATTTTTTCGACAGCAATAACACAGATTGAAAGACAAAGTTTTTTAGTATACTTTAAAATGTACAATACCAATTATACACTCAGCAAAAAAATAGGGGAACAGTAAAGATTCAGACATTTTTCCTGACCTTATGAAAGGCTATACGTTCGTCAAAGATGGTTGCATCGGAAAAAACGGAATAGAGTTTCAAGGCTTCAAATTTATAGTTAACGAATCTTACCGGTAATCATTTTTTCAAGCTGTACACTTGGCGCGAGCATGAGAAATAGCGCGAGTCAAATATGTTCTAAGTCTTTGTCTTTTGCAAAATCGTCCACAAACTAAACAATTTTTTTTTGCACTTGATCAATACCAGGGCCATCTAGTCTGATTTTGCAGCTTCGAAACGGTTGTTTTTGCACCTCTGTACGACCTTTTGTCGCCGAAATATCGGCGTTTAAAGAAAAAATGAGATTTTTTCTTCAGTCATCGATATCTCATGAAGTAATGATCGCACCGCGAGTTGAAGGTTGGTTTCGGAAACTTGATTGAATTTTCGACGAGTCGCTTCCTAAAACGGCCCAGAGAATCGTCACGCTGCTCCCTACATTATTCTACAACTTCAAGATCAAACCGCTGGGACCTGATCATTACGACGCGAAACTCCAACCTAACAATCGCGTTTGAAACACGCTAGTCGGAATTTGTGCGCATTTTGGGATTTTATATTCAGTGAGTAATACAACATCGGATATATAAAAAACCGCATGTGTAATTTAGTGCAAAATTGACAAGAGTTCTGAGCTTCCCTGATGATTGGCCTAGAGTGACCGTTAACGATTTGTTCTTCTCAAATCGAGCAGCGAGTGTGATATTATTTTCTACACCATACAAGTGGAAAATGAATTTCTCTGCTGCAATGAATGATACATTAGTTGTAGCTTCAGGGTTGCGGTTTTTTACAAAATATTGACAATATATAATTTATCGTAGAATAATTGAAAGAAACATACCCGCGTGGGTTTGTTCAGGTTTTAATAAATGAAACACCAAATATGAGAAAAGTAACCGTTTAACATGAAATCTGATTAACGGCATAGAGACACGAAACGCGTCGTGCGAATAAGCCTCGCGTCCCCCTCCCGCCCGTGCCCATCCCGTTTGCCTGCCTGAATAGCGAAGTTCGAATCCGTCGCCGCCGTCTTCGTTACCAGCCACCGCCGCCCATCGCCTGCCGTTGGATCCACGCAAGGCTTGGACCCAGCACGGTCTGAGGCTCGAGAGTCGGGCAAGCGCAGGCAAGAGAGGAAAGCACGTCGTACGCCCTGCCGAGCCAACCGATGCCCGCACGCCAGCCCGCCAGTCCGTGAATTAACCAGCCAACCCTGCAAGACGGCGTTACAAAAGCCACCGCCACGCCACCGCTGCGAGCATACCCGAAGCTCGTTGCGGCTGACTAGTCAGAAACCACCCAGCAGTCGCCACCTGATGATCACCGGCCAATCCTCGCCCGCTGCCGATCCGTTCCCGATGCCGACGCACCAACCCTCCCGTCCGAACACCGAGAGACATCGAGAACGTCGCGAAGCCCCGATGACAGCGCCACCCGACCCACCAATCACATCCCTGGAAACCCCGGTGACCACCCGCGAGCCACGAAGGAGTTGACGGCACGACGGATCATTCACTTCGAGTGAGTCCCCCCCCCCTGCTATCATTTTTACCCTCCACCAGTCATCATTTACCCCGCTTCTCCACCGAAAGCCTAGTTTAATTATTCGTATTCCGCCCCCCCCCCCCCCCCTCCGACTGCGGCCACATTGCCCTTTTGGTATCCCGTGGTGTGGTGAGTGGCAATCGCGTAGCTCGAAGTTAGTTTTATAGTATTTCCACCCTCCGATCCCCCTTCCTCTTCCCTCATCAATCACCCTCCCGGTAACCATCCCCGATCTCCCGCCCCCGAAATGCCGAGGTTTATTTGTAGGCCGAACCCAGTCTCAATCGGTGTACTTACGGAATTACTATTTTCCATTTTCATTTTTTCGACAATTATCCTAACGTATTTATTTTGACCCACGAAAATTGATCCAATCATTAATCTGGAAAGGGCATAGCCGGATAAATATGGGAAATCTGCCCCCATGGCTTTTTTGACCCACACTTACGGGGATCGATTTGGCATCAAATAAAAATAATTCACACCAATTTTTAGCCCTTTAACTCAAACGACGTTCGAGATTTTCAAAAAAACCTGTTTTTTTTATTTTAATTTTATTTTTATACTGAAATTCGGAGTTAATCGATGGTGATTTTTTTTCTTATTCTTAGGAGTCTAAAGCATAAAAAATCGTATGATCATGGTTTTTCAACGAAAAGTCGATTTTTAACGAAGAAAAGAAAATTAAAATCTTGTTTTCTTTAGGGTTTTTGAAATATGTCAATTACCAAAATTTTTCAGAACATATATTTTACACCCTTCAACACTCAGGAATTTTTTCAGATTTTTCGAAGTGGTGCAACAATGTCAAAAAAATTAAAAACTCATTTTTTCCCTGAAATTCGTTGTTTTAACGCACTTTTTTTTTTTGCTTGAAAAAGTACGTAGAAAACTTTTCTTTGCTCTGAAACTGTTGAAAGTATTCTTGTATTTCATGATATTTGAATCTGGGCGCCAACCGCCATCTTGATATCGATGTATCGATTAGGTTAAGTCTTCTTAGTTCTAGAATCGATTATGTACGCGCTCTCAATTGCAAGCCTTTTTTTTAACAACGAACACGTTGTTTCTCATCCAATAAAATACAGTTCAATCCTACCACGCTCATCTGTTTTATTAACCCCAACAACAGAAACGACTATGTATTTCAAAATTAGCGCCAACTTTGTGGCACCCCTGTCACCTTCGTTCCTGGTAACCAGCGCCGTAATGGCCGCCACGGAAGATATGACAACTAGTCATGCCGCCATTCCTCTCGCAGCAGAAGCATTGTGCGCTTTAGAAGCATTCTGCGCAGCAGCCAAGCAAGACCTACAAAATATCGTCCACACACGTCGTGTCAAAAATCGTTTCTTTCTATTGTAATTGTTGTTGAAAATATACATGTTTATTTAACGTTTATGTGGAGAGTGTTAATCGACCCTGGCAGTCATTACCACCCATCAATAATCTCCATAATTGGTGACCCCGACGAAGAAAGAAAACACGTGCGTCGCAACATCAACAAAAATGACGTCCACGTCATACGACGAGCCGCAACCAGGTTCCTCCACCCGTCCACCAGCTCCATCAGCACTTCCCCAAGTGGAAGCGATGGAACGTTGCAGGCTGCCGGAATTCTGGAAGCAATCGCCTGACCTCTGGTTCCTGCAAATAGAATCAGTCTTCCACACGTCGAGAATTACGTCCGACTGCAGCAAGTACCACCTAGTCATCGGAAAACTCGACGCCACAGCAATCGACGAAGTCGCGAACATACTACGAAATCCACCCGATCACGATAAGTACGCTTACATTAAAGCCAAACTCACGCAGCGATTTTCAGACTCTGCGGACAAACAACTACACAGAGCCCTAATGCAGCTCGAGCTTGGCGACAAAAAGCCTTCGCAGCTCCTACGCCAGATGCGAAACCTCGCCGGCAACAAAGCGTCCGAGGACGTCCTCCGAGTGAAGTGGCTGGATCTTCTCCCAGACTTCGCACAGCGCCTCTTGAAGATTTTCAAGGCACAGACTCTCGACGAGCTCGCTGCAGCCGCAGACGAGGTCCTAGAGAACCACAACGGTTCTCACGTAATGGCTACAGACAAGTCAAAATACAACCGTTCATCCGTATCGAACAGAGAAGTCTTCCAAAACTCTGGCACCGCAGCTGAGTCACCTCAGCTGGCAGCTCTCCAAAGATCGATGGACGAGCTACTCTCCGTCTGCAAGGGACTTGCCAGAAAAATCAATGCTGATACAGACTCTCGCAGACCGCGTTCAAAATCTCGCACGCGCCCACACTCCTCAGCTCGATCCGGATTGTGCTTCTACCACCAAAGATATGGTGCAAAAGCTCACCGCTGCACTCAGCCCTGCACCTCTACAGATCCGCTAGCTCCCATGCCGCAGTCGGAAAACTAACAGCGCTGCCGTCCATACTGGCGGTCGACGACAGCAACAACAACATCATGCTGGTTAACAGCGAGCTCCGCCTACACATTTCTGATCGCACTTCTCAGATTAAATTTTTAATTGACTCAGGTTCCGTCGTCTCGTTAGTGCCCAAAAGTCTTTTCAAAGAGAAGCTTGCGCCGGCCGACTTGAAACTCTACGCAGCCAACACCACGGTGATCACCACCTACGGCCAGCGAGTCCTATCGGTCGACCTCAGCCTATCGAACACCTTGAAATGGGCTTTCATCATCGCCGACGTAAAGACAGCCATCATCGGGGCTGATCTTCTCGTACACCACGGGCTCATTATCGACCTTAAAGGACGCCGACTGATTGACTCGCAAACCCTCGCCGTCGCTCTGGGAAAAGTACGGGCTGCTACGGTCCATAGTATTTCGACGGTTGAGAACATCAACGCACCACACACACCTCAAGGTAACGAGTACATAAACTTGCTAAACAAATTCGACGACATCACACGGCCTCAAACTTCGCCACGCACCGACTCCAACAGTTCCGTCGCCCATCACATTGTCACCTCGGGACCACCGGTAGTGGAACGACCTCGCCGACTCACAGGCGACAAACTAAAAATTGCTGAAGCCGACTTCGACCTCCTCCTGCATCACGGCGTAATCCGTCCCTCGAGCAGCCAATGGGCTAGCCCTCTTCATATGGTGCCTAAAAAACTTGGTGGCTGGCGTTCGACCGGCGACTACCGAAAGCTTAACGCACAAACTGTGCCTGATCGGTACCCGGTGCCGTACATCGAGGACATTTTTCAACGTTTTCACGGAAAACCCATCTTTTCAACCATCGATCTCGTTCGAGCCTACCACCAAATACCTGTTGCTTCTGAGGACATCGAGAAAACAGCCGTCACGACACCATTTGGCCTTTTCGAATTCCTTGGCATGCCGCCAGGACTTCGGAATGCCACACAAACATTCCAGCGACACATGGACAACATCTTGCGCGGATTAGACTTCGTCGGGTGCTTCATCGACGACCTTATAATCATGTCGAACTCCCACGAAGAACACCTTCAACACCTCAATACGGTTTTCGAGATTTTACGAGCGAATCGTCTCACCATCAACCCAAACAAGTGCCAATTTGGCAAAGAAGAGGTTGTCTATCTCGGATTCACCGTCAACAAGGAAGGTTACGCTCCTCCGCCAGAAAGAGTTCAAGCCATCCGCGATTATCCTAAACCGGAAACGATCTGCGATCTTCGTCGTTTTCTCGGGATGCTCAATTACTATCGTCGATGCATTCCGCAAGCTGCTCAACTCCAAGCTCCGCTGAATGATTACCTAAAAAACTCTAAAAAAAATGACAAACGAAAAATCGAGTGGAATGAGACGTCCGAACGAGCGTTCGAAGACTCCAAAAACTGCATCGCAGCCGTAGTCAAAACGTCGTTCCTCTCACCGTCAGCTCCACTCACTCTCACGACAGATGCTTCCGACTTTGCGATTGGTGCCTCTCTCGAACAACTCGAAGACGACGTTTGGAAACCCGTCGGTTTTTTCTCGAGAAAACTATCGCCCACGGAAACGCGTTACAGCACCTACGATCGTGAACTCCTAGGTATTTTCGCTGCAATTAAATTCTTTCGTCACATTCTAGAGGGTCGACACTTCGTCATCAAGACCGACCATCGCCCTCTCGTTTACGCCTTCGCTCAACGATCCGACAAAGCCTCCCCAAGACAACTCCGCCAGCTGGACTATATCTCCCAGTTTACAACCGAGATTGTCCACATCAACGGCAATGAGAACGCCGTGGCCGATGCTCTCTCGCGCATAAGCGCAATTTCGATGCCGAGCTCCCTGGATCCCGAGACTATCAGCGCAGCTCAAACCGACGACGAAGAATTACAACGCCTGCAAGAAAATACCTCACTAAAACTACAACGGCTCTCGATCGAAGGTCACACCGTCTTCTGTGACATTTCTTCCGGCTGGGTCAGACCTTACATTCCTCGAAACCTTCGACAACGTGCATTCATCACCGTCCATGGCCTCGCTCATCCGAGTGGCCGAGTCTCTGCGCGTCAGCTTCGCGAAAAATTCGTTTGGCCTGGAATAAAAAAGGACGCTCTTTCCTGGTCTCGGCAATGTATTCCTTGCCAACGAGCCAAAGTCCACCGTCACAATCGATCGCAGCCAATGAAAATCGACATTCCAGACAATCGTTTCGACCACGTTCACCTCGACATCATCGAGTTGCCCAAAGTGGGTGAGTTGCAATACTGTTTAACCATGATTGACAGATTCTCTCGATGGCCGCTTGCAGTGCCCATGAAGGACATGCTGGCTGACACCGTCGCCTCGATTTTTTACAAAAACTGGGTCTGTCAATACGGAACACCTCTAACCATCACGACCGACCAAGGCTCCCAATTCGAGTCCGCTCTTTTCTCGGCTCTGGCCAGCATGGTCGGTGCTCGGAGAATTCGAACCACCCCGTACCATCCGCAATCCAATGGTTTGGTTGAAAGGTGGCACCGGACTCTCAAGGCCGCTCTAATGTGCAATGCTCAGGCACCCTGGCCGGAACTGCTTCCCACAGTGCTCCTTGGGCTTCGCACCTCTTACAAAGAAGACCTCCGCGCTTCGCCTGCTGAGATGCTCTACGGAACGGAATTGAGAGTTCCCGGAGAATTTTTCGTCACGGAGAGCATCCCGGCAAATCCTCGGATCTTTCTGGAAAAATTCCGAGAGCACATCAAGAGCATCCGTCCAACTCCAACCGCTCATCACATCAAAGCGCGACCCTTCGTCCTCAAGGATCTCCAGACATGCTCCCATGTCTTTCGCCGTATCGACGCCGTCAAACGACCGCTCGAGCCGCCTTACTCCGGACCACATGAAGTGGTGAAGAGAATTGACGACAAAGCCTTCGTCATCCGAATCCGCGGCGAAGAAAAGACAGTATCTGTCGACGCTTTAAAGCCCGCCTATATCGCCAAAGAAGACGTCCCGGTGCAAGCCGATCCCCTCGTCCCCGAGGAAAATCGCTCTGTCGCCGTGGACAAGCCGCTACGTACTTACGCGAAAAAAGTCAAAAAAACGGTTACGTTCCTACCACTTCATTAAAGTCACTAGGGAGGGAGTGGTTGTGGCACCCCTGTCACCTTCGTTCCTGGTAACCAGCGCCGTAATGGCCGCCACGGAAGATATGACAACTAGTCATGCCGCCATTCCTCTCGCAGCAGAAGCATTGTGCGCTTTAGAAGCATTCTGCGCAGCAGCCAAGCAAGACCTACAAAATATCGTCCACACACGTCGTGTCAAAAATCGTTTCTTTCTATTGTAATTGTTGTTGAAAATATACATGTTTATTTAACGTTTATGTGGAGAGTGTTAATCGACCCTGGCAGTCATTACCACCCATCAATAATCTCCATAACTTGGTGCTTTGGAACGCCATCTACCGGGATTTCCGGAATCTATCGATCATATCTATTAAGGTTTTGTTTGTTCAGGTAACCTCAAAATAAAGTAATCTTTATGATTAATTCATTGTATGTATTGAATAACAGTTGTTAATTAATTCAGGGCTTTTATATTGAAACTATATTTAAGTTTCACGATCGAACAATATTGAAGTATCATTGTTGATGTTAATGCATCTCTTTTTATTTTACAAGATATATGTTTTTATTATTACATAGCGTATCAGTTGTTTACATTTATTCAAGTGAGTAAAGCTTTACATTTTATTTGTTTATATATTTTCGAATTTGTAACCTATAATTTAAACTTGATTTCAGAATGGATTTTGGGACAAAATGTGTTAATTGTAATGTATATTTACGTAAAATATCTGGCTTTAAAAAAATTATTGCGACAGTTGATGAGGCTAATAATGCGACAGAAAAAATTGAAAAGCGTGTCTTTATAAATGATACCGTTTGTAATAAGTGTCGAGTTATTTTAACAAGACCACCTACGCCAAAAAAGACTCAAGATTTATCTGTAGATCGAGTGAGTGTCGAAAGTCAGCCTATTTTTTGACATTGTTCCACCACTTCAAAAAATCTGAAAAAATTCCTGAGTGTCGAGGGGTGTAAAATATATGTTCTGAAAAATTTTGGTAATTGACATATTTCAAAAACCCTAAAGAAAACAAGATTTTAATTTTCTTATATTCGTTAAAAATCGACTTTTCGTTGAAAAACCATGAGCATACGATTTTTTTATGTTTTAGACTCCTAAGAATAAGAAAAAAAATCACCATCGATTAACTCCGAATTTCAGTATAAAAATAAAATTAAAATTAAAAAAAAACAGGTTTTTTTGAAAATCTCGAACGTCGTTTGAGTTGAAGGGCTAAAAATTGGTGTGAATTATTTTTATTTGATGCCAAATCGATCCCCTAAGTGTGGGTCAAAAAAGCCATGGGGGCAGAATACCCATATTTATCCGGCTATGCCCTTTCCATACCTAAAAAAATCTTGACGTCTTTTGTTTTTGTAATTTTGATCTCTTTATCCAGTTTGCTGAACGGATCATCGATTGGTAATTCACGGCTTGGGGCAAGAAGTTCATCATCTGCATAAATTGTCAAAATCTAGTAATCATCGTTCTTTTGATAGATATACAGACAAGAGTCAGCCGAACTTCTTACACAGCCCTGATTTTCCAGAAAACCCCTACACCTCTCTGTCCAGCAACGCGGCGCTTGCCGTAGCCCATAAAGACTCCGCAAATGTTTACATACACCGCTTGTCCCGTCCTCAAAGCTTTCCGGTTGAGTCAAGTAAATATTTTTTCGTGATTCACGTTATAAAAATGCGGTCTTTACATCGAACTGGCCGAGAAAAAGATTTCTTCGTGCAGCAATACTCAGAATTGTACGGACAGTATCAAACCGTGCTACTGGACTGAATGTCTCTAGGAAATCTATTCCCTCCTATTGCCCAAACCCTCTGACCACCAATCGAGCTTTGAAACGAAGCAACCCTTCAGAATTCAATTTTTTCGTGGAAACCCAACGACATCGAGGGAGCTTCTGATTTTTCGGTATATCAACTATTCTCCAAGTATTGTTGTCATGCAGCGAATCAATCTCCTCTTGCATTGCTCTCGATCAGTTCTCTCTCTCTCTCTCTCTCTCTCTCTCTCTCGCTCTCGCGCTCTCGCTCTCGCGCTCTCGCTCTCTCGCTCTCGCTCTCTCGCTCTCGCTCTCTCGCTCTCGCTCTCTCGCTCTCGCTCTCGCTCTCTCGCTCTCGCTCTCTCGCTCTCGCTCTCTCGCTCTCGCTCTCTCGCTCTCGCTCTCTCGCTCTCGCTCTCTCGCTCTCGCTCTCTCGCTCTCGCTCTCTCGCTCTCGCTCTCTCGCTCTCGCTCTCTCGCTCTCGCTCTCTCGCTCTCGCTCTCTCGCTCTCGCTCTCTCGCTCTCGCTCTCTCGCTCTCGCTCTCTCGCTCTCGCTCTCTCGCTCTCGCTCTCTCGCTCTCGCTCTCTCGCTCTCGCTCTCTCGCTCTCGCTCTCTCGCTCTCGCTCTCTCGCTCTCGCTCTCTCGCTCTCGCTCTCTCGCTCTCGCTCTCTCGCTCTCGCTCTCTCGCTCTCGCTCTCTCGCTCTCGCTCTCTCGCTCTCGCTCTCTCGCTCTCGCTCTCTCGCTCTCGCTCTCTCGCTCTCGCTCTCTCGCTCTCGCTCTCTCGCTCTCGCTCTCTCGCTCTCGCTCTCTCGCTCTCGCTCTCTCGCTCTCGCTCTCTCGCTCTCGCTCTCTCGCTCTCGCTCTCTCGCTCTCGCTCTCTCGCTCTCGCTCTCTCGCTCTCGCTCTCTCGCTCTCGCTCTCTCGCTCTCGCTCTCTCGCTCTCGCTCTCTCGCTCTCGCTCTCTCGCTCTCGCTCTCTCGCTCTCGCTCTCTCGCTCTCGCTCTCTCGCTCTCGCTCTCTCGCTCTCGCTCTCTCGCTCTCGCTCTCTCGCTCTCGCTCTCTCGCTCTCGCTCTCTCGCTCTCGCTCTCTCGCTCTCGCTCTCTCGCTCTCGCTCTCTCGCTCTCGCTCTCTCGCTCTCGCTCTCTCGCTCTCGCTCTCTCGCTCTCGCTCTCTCGCTCTCGCTCTCTCGCTCTCGCTCTCTCGCTCTCGCTCTCTCGCTCTCGCTCTCGCTCTCTCGCTCTCGCTCTCTCGCTCTCGCTCTCTCGCTCTCGCTCTCTCGCTCTCGCTCTCTCGCTCTCGCTCTCTCGCTCTCGCTCTCTCGCTCTCGCTCTCTCGCTCTCGCTCTCTCGCTCTCGCTCTCTCGCTCTCGCTCTCTCGCTCTCGCTCTCTCGCTCTCGCT